>VWYH01010293.1:0-56634 GCA_013399365.1 Pampusana beccarii
GTGATTCTGTGATTCTTTCCTCTTGAAGTTTGCTCAGATTTTTCTTCATGACAGAACACAGGAAACCTGTCAGATTTTTTATTATGTGTTTCTCTGCATAAGAGATATTGGTGACTTCTGTGCTTTATTGTTTTGATATGAGTAGCTTAAACTCAGGTAGAACTGTCTATGGATGTGTATGGATGGGGAGTTGCTTGAGAGAGGCATATAATTACTTGCTTTTAAGATGTAGGTTAATTATTACAGATTTCTTAGTAACTGTTAAACTCATAGTTATAAACACTTGTATGTATCCTCAGGAAATATTCTTTTCCCCTCTTCTGCTCAAGAATTAAAAGCTTCAAGAGCAATGGCAGTAAGGAATGAACATGTTATTTTTAAGCTTCAAGGGCAATAGCAGTACGGAATGAACATGTTATTTTTAAGCATCTAATATGTGTGATTATGCACAAACATATATTCACAAGCATTGAATTTTGAACATGCATTTGCCAGTTATTGCCCTACAAAACAAAATGCTATAGATTATGTCTAAACTACCAGGTAGACAGAAATTTTCAAGTTCTTTAACAAAACACTACTTGTTCTTTCTCTTCAGCTTTAGTTCAGTGAGAGTTCAACTGAAAGCTTCTGGAGAGGTTCTTAGATGAGTGACTCATAAGGATTCAATCTCTTTAAAGCCTCTGGAAGAAATGTGAAGAAATATCAAAGCAGCATGACCCTACAAAAAGTCCGTATGTACATAACAGAAACATATTGTAGTGTTATATATCACTTGGCTTTATTAAGCCATTTTTTAAAATGTTCTACAAGAACATAGGAGCAGAAAAAAAAAAGTGACCTGTGCAGGATGAGAGGGGAATGGGAGTCAAAGAAAGAAACCATGTGGTTCTGGAGTCGTGGTGAGGTAGGTTTGTTTTTATTGCATGCAAATATTTCCATTAACATTTGAAAAATCTCATAATGAATTACTGACTTTTTCTGTATCTCAAACATTTTGGGCTACAATCTCTTTTGAGCTATCCTTACTTCATATGGAAGGAGAGAAAGGAAAGGAATTTGAAAAACACTGACATGAAGAAGAAACAAAAAAATCTTTTTATGTCTTGTCTAGTGTTGAAAAAAAACCCAAAGTTTTCTATGTACATTTCATCTTTATTTTGGGCATAAAATATTGAGCAACTGAAAGATTATTTTATTTTCTTTTTTCTCTATTGGATGCCTTTTAACACCTGGTCCACCCAGGAAAATCTCATTAAATTCCACCTCATTGCTGTTTTTTATTGCAAGGAACTAGTATGTGTTTAAAAAAAAGTTTGGGTGACCTAAGTGTTCCAACAACCAAATATAATGAACTGATTTCACTGCAAATTTGTTCTGAGAACATAAAATACTTTAACAACTGCAGTCTCGGGAGTAGCAGAACAGTCACAAACATCTTTTCCTGATACTTTTGACAAAGGAAAAATATTAAGGGTTTCGGAGGGCAACAAAAAGGAATTCTGTAGTATTATTTTCTTCTTTGACAAGAATCCAGCTAGTCAGAGTAGGAAAGGAGACTTTGTCTAACTAGAATGGATCTCCAAGACAGAGGAGTACAGCTAGCA
Organism: Pampusana beccarii; assembly: GCA_013399365.1. Taxonomy (NCBI): domain Eukaryota; kingdom Metazoa; phylum Chordata; class Aves; order Columbiformes; family Columbidae; genus Pampusana; species Pampusana beccarii. The sequence goes on from VWYH01010293.1 coordinate 1,608, forward strand.
ATTCTGTTTCCTGCCACAGTCAGTGCCCTTTAGGCTAACAAACTAGAGGTTTTGGGACACTGAAGTGGTAGGCGAGTTATCAGAAAAGGCAGAGGAAGTAATTTTTCTGGTTTTACGCTGAATGAAAAACTACTTTACAAGATGTATGTTGTGACTGTTTTTTTTCCAACTGTGTGGCACTATAGCTAATTTACTAGTGTCATATACAGTGGCAGGGCTGGAATGGAAGTGGCTCGTTCCAGTTAGAGCTAATTGTTGCAGACCGCTCCTTTCCAACTCCATCCTTTCTGCTGAGAGCTTCTCTACCACCACTTGCTGTGAGAGAAGCTCTTCTTCCCACTACTGTCTCTCAGGTCCAGACAAGAAGGTCCCACTTCCAAGATGAGCAACACTTCTTGTTCTAACTCTATGGATGCCCCTTCAGCCAATTATTTAAACATTCATTTAGCAGCTCACTGCTGCATAATAGCAACTAGGTTTTATAATGAAATATATATGAAGTCTGAAAAATGGACTGCCGTGTGTGCTCACGTTTTCTTGATCATTGTTTTGATGGCTGTCTCTTAGTATTCAAACTCTGATTTTATTTACACTGATGTGAATTCAGAGTGACTTTTCTGAGGTGCATCAGGTATATACTGCTGAAACCAATAGCATGATTTATCTGAAAGTTTGAAATAACAACAAAAAGCTGTATATATTTGGCTAGTTGGACTATCGCATGCTTTGTTATTAGCTTATTCTTTGTCTTCTTTGGAGTGCATGTAGTGCATAATGAGGTGCAGAGGGAAGACACGGCAACTATTCTCAAGGGATTTATGTAAATAAGAAGTATCAGTACTTTTCTCAGCAATATTAAGTTTCCGAGCAAAATGTTAAATATAAAAAAAAGTTGAGGAAATGGTGCATTAAATGTGCATGAATCAGGACCTAACTCTGTAATCTAACACTTGGGGAACAATTAAGGCATTACAAAGTCTCAAGGCATTTATCTGTCATTTTTACTGGGACAAGGGGAATTGAAAAAAATCTTAATTATACATACCTAATTATGAAAAATTCACAGAATATGAGTGCAGATAAGGAAAGCTTCCTAGGACTAATAATGCTGCTTATAAAATACCACAAAGTTGAGAGCTTGGGAGAACCCCTGATGGAATCCTCCTCTAATCTTCTATAGGAAAGAGAAGGAAAATTAAAACAGACTATCACAATTCTGCAAGCAGAATTTTAGTAAAGATAAACGTCTTTCCCTATAGTGGAATCAAATACAATATACCTTTCTTTAATTGCAGACATTTAGAAGTGTTTGTATATGAAGTATTTGTATTAGTAAGGAAAAATTTGCTACTGTGAATTACAATATTTCTGTATGACCTGGCACAAGATCCTGCCTCAGCTGTAGTCATAATCTTAAGAATTCAGAAAGGTTTTGGTTTTAACTCATCTGTATAATCCAAAAGGTCTTGGAATTGAAACTGTGGGATCCTGCGTGGTAATACTCATCTCGGGTTCCAGGAATACTGAAGAGGAGGGAGACTACTGAGAATACTGACTGGTGGATAGAAGATGAATTAAGCCACCTTATTAAGGCTACAAAGCACGGTTTTGAACAGTAAACAGCTGAAAAGAATAGGGTGAAATCTTGGTGTTGGTATAATGCTTCAATTTTTAATATAATAAAAGCTAGCTAAAAATATAAATATCTGTTAAAATGGTATGTGCCTTGACAGTCCTCTGTTCATGCAGATGATATGGTTTCACCATAGGCCTCATTCCTTACTTTGTGAATGACCAGAAATCCTGAATCCAGAATTAATCAGCATGGGATGTGTGTTTTACCTTTGTAAAATCGGACCCCTGTTTGTTTCAGGGATGGGACTGTGGAAGAAACATGCTGCCAGGACTAAGCCTCCATTTACTCCACTCCATGATAGTCAGTTAAATGAGGCATTTGCATTACGCACCTAACTCCCTCCTCCCTAATCAGAGGAGAGCAGGTGCCCTCCACAAGTCCCACTTAGATACTGGAGTGTCTCCACCAGCTGTGGATGGAGTTTAAAACAACATAGCTCCCCAGCCACGTAGGTTCACATTGGACATCTTACAGGCAAACTGACTCCAATGGATTTGTGGAAATAAAAGTCAGAAAAGAGGTCTGAATTACCATGTTTGGCTGGTGCTGGATATGCTCACTGTGCTTGTGGAGCCATGAACACCACTGGCCCTTGGCTGGGGACACGTTGCAAATGACTGATGGGTGACCGGGAGCAGTGAGGAAGGAGCGGGTCGGTCTGAGAAAGCCAAGTTTTTTGCCAGGGCCCTGGCCTGGGAACAGGCTGGGGTTTTGGGGTGAATAAGCAGAAACCAGCAAAGAAATAGTACTGACCCCCAGAAAGTCACTTATTTAAGGAGTTTGTGGCTTGGTACACAAAAACACTGATTAATCTGGCCATTTCTTTTTGTCCTGGACCAGCAGGATGCTGAGTAAGGTTTTTTTAGCACACACATTGAATTTGTGGGAAGATTCAGCAGCTTTTACGTTTTTTACTTTTTTTGAGGTGGAGGGATTGACAATGCAATGATTTACTACTTCTTTAGGCATGCAGACTGTAGGACCATACAGTTCTGAATGTCTTAAAGTTAATTCACTGTCACCTAGCCTCCATTGCTCCTGTTGGGAAAAGCTATTGAGTCCTTACCTGGCAGAATTTAAATGTGAAACACGTAAAAGACATTTCTGAAAACACATAAAATGCTTTTGTAGATGAACTGTAAGTCTAGTAAGATCTATTTCATAGCATATGTAACCAAGAACAAAAGGCCTTCTGACAAAGAACTCATCTAAGAAATAAAATTAATACTTTTCCTAAAAGAAATGGATAAACAGTTATCCTTACTGAAGTGGTCTGTGGTATGAAACCTTTATCACATCAAATAATGAAGGGTGACGTTTAAATCCACAACCATTCTAAATAGTGATTCTGAAAATTAAGCATTAGTGATGTCTTTGACAAAGAAAATATAAGAGGAGAAAAGAGGTGTAGCAGAGAGATAAGCTATTTGTTTTTACTGACCTGTTGATCTTATCTTTGTTTTCAAAATATTTTACCAGTCAACATGCTACAGAATATACCATTCATTAGATCTGTCAGAAGCAGCAGCTTGGGTAAAGAGATGCGAAGGATTAGCAGAACCCTATGAAAAGTAGAAATGATGATAATGCTGCAGAAAAATGATAGACCAGTATCTAAAAATTGCCTTTTGCCAGTTTGCCAGAGGTATAACAGACACCAACAGGTACGACAAGTATGATAGAAAGACAAAAATAAAAAAAAATGCAGGAGTTGTAGAGCCTCTTTAACACGTTTTTTACTTGAAATAGGAAGTTGCTTGGTTGTTATTTTTTTTGGGTTTTTTTTGGTTTGTTGTTTTTTTTTTTTCTAAGGTGATATGCATGGTAACAATACATACAAGATCAAATTAATTTTTTTTTTACTTTTTGTTTTTTTTAAAGGAGGATGTGTAAAAAGATGTGCCGATGCAGAGGTGTTAGATGAGGAGAATCTTGTGTCAAGTTGATATTGCTGGCCATAAAATAGCTATATTTGATTCATCTTTACAAGAAACAGTTAATGACTCTAGGTTGTCTGTACACCTAACACAGAACGGTGCTTGTGCCTGTTTAGAGGTATGATGACAATGCAAATAATTATCATAGTAATGACAGAATCCTTTTTTTTTCCCTAATTAACTAAATAAGGTTTATTTTACCCAAATACTGCACAGTGTCTTTAAAAATATTTATTCATAGATCAACAAACTGATCTCAGGCCAAATCCTAGTTATTTTATTCACAAAAATATGATCTTAGTGCTTGATGTTTCTTAATTAATCAACACATTGAAGTATGTGCTTAAGTGATCTTTATTTATTAGCATAATTAAGCTATTTTTTTAGTGTTATGAAGGCTAACACATGTTTAGGAGCTCTGAGAAACAGAAATATTGTTGATAGCTCAGCACCTCAGTGAAATACTTCAAGTGATACCTTATTCTAAACATTGTCACAGGAAACAGTAGTTCTCTGTGATGCTCATAAGTTGTAAGTAGTGACACCGAGATTTCATCTTGGTCACAGCCAGTTGCCACATTAGGCCTTGTGCTATGGAGGTGAGAGGCCTAGGTCTGCCAGCCTTTCCTCAGGAAATGAGGCTTCATGGACTGAGTTAGGCTGATGTGATGGGGTGTAGAATTTCTCCATTATACATTGTAAATTCTACAGCTTTAGATATAGATCATAGAATAATTTGGGTTGAAAGGGACCTTAAGGATCATCTAGTCCAACCCCACTGCCATGGGCAGGGGCACCTTCCACTAGATCAGGTTGTGCAAACCACCATCCAGCCTGGCTTGAGGGTATCCACAGCTTCTCTGGGCAGCCTGTTCCAGTGTCTCACCACCCTCACAGTAAAGGATTTCTTCCTAACATCTAATCTAGATCTACTCTCTTTTAGTTTAAAACCATTACCTCTCATCCTATCACTACATATATGTGTGGGTATGCCAGTTATTCCTGATATCCTAGCCAGGATATTAAATGGCACTCATTAGTTTAGAACTCTTTTTGTGTTGGAAAACAATTTAATATCTATGTACCAAATATATATTTTGGAATGGAAACACCTAGGTCTACTAAAATGGCAAAGAAGAGAAAAAAAAATACTTGCATAAAATGAAAAATGATTACTTGTTGTAGAGTTGAAGAGGTTTCAGGCCTCAATAGTATAAGAATTCCTGAATTTCCATGTTTTTCTTACACAGATAGATGCTTATAAAATCTATCATGACATCAAACAGTGATAATAAAACACAGAGGAAGGGAAATATGTCAATTAAAGTAAATTAAGAGGTGATTGACTTGGAAATCAGAATACATTCTTTGAGAAATGAAGACACTGTATTCTGTAATCAAGATCATAAGATTATAAAGATCTTCTGAAAAAAACATGGATATATGAAGTTATTTCAAGATGCCTTAAAGCCTTTCAGTGTTTTCCTAGGGTTATTTCCTAACCTGTCTGCTTTCGAAGTTCACAGAATCACAGAATAGTTGGGGTTGGGAGGGGCCTCTGGTGATCATCTAGTCCAACCTACCTACTAAATCAGATACACCTAGAGCAGATCGCACAGGAATGTGTCCAGGTGGGTTTTGAATGTGTCCAGAGAAGGAGACTCCACAACCTCTTTGGGCAGCCTGTGCCAGTGCTCTGGCACCCTCAAAGTAAAGAAATTTTTCCTCATTCGAACATTAGAAATGTTGAAACATTATTACTTTATTCCATTACCATGTTGTAAACGCACCTGAAGAATATGCTAGACCGATTCTTTATTGTGAACACATATGGCTGTTCTGGTAAGGGAAGCTCAACAGCACCATTTAAGTACATTTGAATAGAATCTTTCAAATATTACATCTGTTCCTGTGTCTGGGTGCTCATGGTAAAAAGGCAATATCAACACGTCCCTGGATACCAGAAACACATGTTAAATTCAGGTAAATGTTTGATCTAGTTAAAAATGAACAGCAGTACACTGCCAGCAGAAACCTGGAAGCAGGAGTCAGCTGAAATTTTAAATCCCCAAATTGAGGTCTTGCATATCAGAAATCATGTTTTAATTCTCAATATAGGTACAAAAGGGTGGAAAATGCTACATTCAGGAATACCTAGATAGTGGAGTCCTAGATAGTCTGCTGCAAATTGAAAAAAGCTCAGATGCAGAAGGCGTGTGGCTATGCACCTTTTGCTGAGGAAGACTGAAGAAAAGCTGCTTGCTCTGGCTCCTTACTAGAGGTTCCCTTGCTGCTGCAATGATTCTAAGGTAAAATCCAACTCATGTCTTGTTCCTTCACCGCCTCCTGTTCAAGTACGTATGTTGGAACCTGGTCTTCAATATTTGATAGAACACTTCTTTAGATTAGGTAAGTAGCTTTTTACTCATATTTTTTACATGTATCATATTTATCTACTACTGTTAGTATTTACAGTGAATGTATACCAGGACCTGGAAGGATACTTATTACTTAAATCACCCTTTTTACCATGCTGGAGTACAAAATTTGCACAGTCATACAAACAGGAAACATGCAAGCTGACTAATTGTGTCCAGTATTAGGTATCACACTACAAGCATGACTTTTATGAATTTCCATGGTTCATCACAGATGTGAATTTGATTATCTCAATCTAGTTCTTATTTGGGTATGAGCTTGTTTATGCAATTACATAATTAATTCTTCTTGCCTAATACAATCCTTAAAGTGGATAACATCTTTAAGTTGGAAAAAATATAATATGTTAAAGAGCTGAGTGGAAAATTTTATATAGAACTCTAGTTTGCTTTTAAATAACATCTTCTTAAGCACTTGCAACATATTGTTTTTTTAAGAAAATAGGAAAATTCCTTTTTGTATTTCTTTCCTACTTTTTTACTTTCTTTATTGTGATTAGTGCTATCTCAGAGTTTTATAACAGTGACTGTTCTACTTGGCTGGTTCTTTGTTGTGCTTGTATTAACTGTGCATTTATTTTTACATTTCTTTTTTTTTTTATCTTGAAAGAAAATAGTATTGTCCTGCCCTCAATCAGCTAATCAGTACTCCTACACTCAAAGCGACTCTATGTAAATGGTTTTTGCCTGCAAGATTTAGTATTTATGTCAAAAGTAGCTGTTGGGGGAAAGGATGTTTCTTTATCAGTCCTTCTTTAAAAAAAACATGCATTAACACTAAAAAAAAAAAAAAAAAAANAAAAAAAAAAAAAGATGCCTGGAAGACGGTTCTTAGAAGACATCCTTTATACTGCAATACTTCTGGCCCATTCTTCAGTCTCTTCCCAATCTATGCACATGAAATTCTACCTTTTGTTTTGTTTAAACCAACTCATATTTGCATTCAGCGAAGGTATATGAAAAAGGAATCGGAAATTTCAGACCAGATAAGGAAGTAGAAGAAAAACATTGCAACCTTTTTGAACTTTCAAACTTATCCTGAAACACCACTAAAAGGTTTAACTCAGTTCTGTACTATTTAGTGTAATAATACGTCTTATGTGTTCATGTATATTAGTGCAAAGTATGTAAAAAATGTCACTGCTACTAGATTTGTAGCTGAGTGGATAACTATGTTTTACAAATATTTTGCACCTTGTTATGCAGAGGCATAAATTATTATAAAAATGCAAAGATGTGGAGAATTAGACACAACAGATACAGTTTTTCTTATCTAATTCTTGCTATAGGTCTCTGGGATTGATCAGGAATTTTTATAAGGCGCAATTCTGTAAGATTAAGTCACAAGAATGATCTCATAAGTATATATCTGTCAGGCACATCAACAGGTTTTGTTTTTCTTTATTTTAACTGAATGTTTTTGAAGCATTATCATTTTTATGCTTTAGTTACAAAATTGTTTTCTGGTGAGTGGTGTAGTTACTCTGTTTTTTTTCTCTGTATGTTTAGTAGTCGCTGTGAATTGTGAGCTCCAGTCCCTGCCAGCTTCAAATCAGGTGGGCCTTATTATATTGAAGTCACACCAATGACAATCCACCAGAAATATTCTTTGACTTGAGAATTTTGTCTAGCTTAAGGGTATTCCCTGTAATATGGGAGTAAAAACCTAGCTGCTGTCAACACAAAATACAATGAGTATGAGCAGTAAACTTTTATTTATTCAGACTGAAGATTTCACAAGTGGTAAGTGGGACACAGGCTTCAGTGGAACATGTGGAAAATTGTTGGGATTTTTGTATTTTTGCCCTTTTTTTTGCATACATATGTATTTATATATACAACCCTGCAGTTCAATAAAATATACATGAATACTTATGTTTCAATTCATAAAATAAGACCAGAGAACTGAAAAAGACATGAAAAACTACTTAAGCTTTCAAAGAAAAAAAAAAGCCCCAGAAGGTAGAGAAACAGATATTTGGTTAAGACAGAAAAAGGACCAGCAATTAGATCTGTGTAGCACACGCACATACCACATACTCTGCAAATGTAAATGAAAGACTGGGTTTGATATCCAGGATTCCTTTCTTTTTTTCCGTCTCTGACCCAAGTCACATACTGCGTTCTTTTAGTTTACCAAATTGTGACTGAATGACTTCCCTCTGACCCAGTTTCCCACCTAGAAAATTGAAAGGGTGCTAAGTTACTCCTAAAGCAATCAAAACATTACTTATAAAAATAAATAACAACTAGATAATATTACTGTTTACAATCTAGTAATTTTTGTACTTTGCTGTTTTTTGCTACAATATCTTATCAAATAGGGTAACAAAGAACAGGTACCCACTATATGTAAGACACTATATACATAGTATGTTTAGGTATAAAATTGAATTGTAGAGCAATGAAGAAAAAGCAAATTGTAAAATGTCGTAAGATATAGATCATCCTTCTCCCACCAAAGAAGATAAAGCAACGCCCACCATCAACATCATATCTTTCCCTCTGAAGGACATGGGATGCTGACAAAACGCTGTCAGCCTTCTTCTGCCCCCAAAGTCTAGCCAATAACTTTAGGACCCAGGAGAATAGTGGAAGTATAAGCCATAACAGTGGGGAATGGCTAGATTCTAGGAATTGTCCGTATAATATTTTTAACTCTATTATTATTGAGATCTTTTTCTCTAATAGCAATGTTTTCTTTTTTCTTTTGACTGTAAAGATTAGATAGGAATTCTTTGGTTAGGATTTCAGTTGCACCAGCAATAAATTCGTGTCTTTGCTCATTAGGAGTGTTTCTTTTGCCCAAAAGCATTTCTGAGTGTGTGGACACCTCTCTCATTCTTATATTATTACTATAACTCATAATTATAGAAGATGAATAATACATGTTGTACCAAATAAAAAAATAACTCAAATATGTAATGACTTGGTCAAGAAGGAAGTGAAGTAATATTTTTCTGTCTTTTCAATAGCATCTGCAGTATTGACTTCCAAACAAACATTTCAAGTATCTGAATTCCAGGTGATACTGGTTGTTTGCAAATGTCTTGCCATATGAACCAAAAAAAACCCAAAAAAAAAAAACCAGTACTCATGACTAAAATCTGTAATCTTCGTGAGCAGAATATGTAAGTATGTGCACTTTCTTCATGCAATTCAATTTTTTTTCTGGGAACATATTCTAGCAGAGTCACATCTTGAAGGATCTAGGTCCACAGCCAGCAATGGCATTTAACCAATTAGTGGGTACAGGAAGCAGAATATAGCTGTATGACACAGGGCTAACCCAGCATAACATATCCTGTTTATTAATTCACTGCAAGCTGCAGAAATATCTATGCTAGGCAATAATAAATTGAAGTCCAAACCTAGCTTCCTTTTACTTTAGGGAGTAAAGAGACTGTTGCGGTTTAACCCCAGCCAGCACCTAAGTGGCACACAGCCTCTTGCAAACTCCCCCCACATAGGATGGGGGAGAGAATCTGGAGAATAAAAGCGAAAAAACTTGTAGGCTGAGATAAAGGCAGTTTAATAAGTAAAGCAAAAGCTGCTCGCACAAGCAGAGCAAAACAAGGGATTAGTTCGCTGCAGGCAGGCGTTCAGCCATCCCCAGGAAAGCTGGCCTCCATCATGCGTAATGGTGAGCTAGGAAGACAAATGCCATCACTCTGAACATCTTCTCCTTTCTTCTTCTTCCCCCAGCTTCTATACTGAGCTTGACATCGTCTGGCATGGAATATCCCTTTGGTCAGTTTGGGTCATCCGTCCCAGCTGTGCATCCTCCCAACCTTTTGTGCATCTGGCACGTCATGAGAAGCTGAAAAGCCCTTGATTACTAAGCAACAACTAAACCATCACATGTTATCAACATTATTCTCATTCCAAATCCAAAACACAGCACTGTACCAGCTACTAGGAAGAAAATTAACTCTATCCCAGATTAAACCAGGACTTTCATCCTTCTTCCCTTAGTCCAGCTTTTCTGCTTTTCCTTCCCCAATAGCTCAGAGATTCAGTATGATGATGGGAAGTTAGGTCATGTCTGTGACATACGAACAAGCACTTGGAAATGTTCTAAGGGAGTGAGAACTCTATACCAGCTGAAACCAGGACAGATACCTCTCAAACTTTGAAGCATGGGTTAGGAGGGATTACAGCAAAGAAAGGGAAGTAATGCACTGACTGAAAACATTACTATTTAAGCCTATATAGACAAATGGTTGTCATTCTGCAGCAAAAACTACTCACTAAAGCTTTTTTTTTAGTGAGTAGCCTAATTAAAAAGATAACTCAGTCTTCAGTGAAATCCACTGAATTCTCAGGGCTTATTCTGTCAAGAACTGGAATAATATTGATCAATCTTTATGACGCCAGAAAATAAAATCCTGAATATTATCCTTCTGATATGTCCAGACTGAAATTACCCCTAAGCATTTTTCATTGTTAAATCATGTGTTGAAAAATGTATGTGATATAACTGGTACTGATATTGATCTATGTGATATTTTAGCATGACAACAATTTTCATATATATATACGTATATGAAAACAAATGCATACGCCCATGGAAAAAAATGTATTTATTTTGGTTTTATAGTGTAATGCTATTGAATAATATAATTACGATGAGCATAATTAAAACTACTTCTTCTCTTATCTGGTGGGTCAGTCTGGTTTGATCACTGACTGCAATGCATATACAGTATAATGTATGTATTATATACTTTGTGTATTTGTGTTTCTTTTTTCTTCTGAATTATCACTATCTCATGTTTTCTATTTAATACGCATAATAGAAGGTATATTATTAAACTTTAATAGGAAGCTGGCATTCTACCAAATTTAATGTGCTTGTGTAAAAGGAAAGCTAGTCACAAAATTGGGGTGAGGAAGACTCTACTGAGTTATGCTCTATGTAGCTGTTAAGAAAATTCAGGATACCTTGAATTTTATTTGTATAGATATGCAAATGGGAAAAGAAATTCAGTCTGTGGGATTTTATGTTGAAGGGTGCCGCATAGATAAAATCAGTTTTCAAAGAATATCTTTTAATTCTATTTTGAATGTCTTTCCACAATTTAAAACTTCCTAACCACAAGGCATTTTTTTTCTTCAATAAATGTTACAAAAGAAACATGTTGGAGTCCCAGGCTTGTCTTCATGAGCCAATTATATCTCTTTGGTCATGTAACTTGAGAGTTGCTGAGAAGAAGCTTCTATTGCTCTGGAGGGCAAGCAAGGTACCCAGTGTCTGTGTAATGGTCTAATGGAGACTGTCATTTTACTCCTGCCTGCTTAAGGAGTCTTGTTCGCTAACAGGCCACATGCGTAGCTGTTGCACACAAACTGTTGGCTTTCTGCTGTGCAGTTGGCAGCCTCTTGGGAGGTACTGCAGAATCCATAGCACTATATCCTAGGCAATTATTATGTGGCATGCTGCTACAGGCTCTTCTGATATACCACAAGGTAATTTGTGTTAATGAATGTCAGAATTGTAGATGCTACGCTGCTGAGCATTTTAGACCACACATAGAGAATTCCGACAACTGACACGCGTTTCTCTCCCTTGTCAACTAACAGCATTATATTCTAACCTATGGCTTTTTTTCTCTTTTTTCCTTTTTTTTTTTTTTTAATTCCTACATACATGTGAACCGCAGGCTGCATTTAATCAGAAATAGAGCAAACAGGGAGAGCATCTAATTCTAGTCTATGTCCCATTTCATAATACATTTAACATAATTAATTAGCTAAGAATACTAATTTGATAGTTTCCAGGATAAAGTGTCCTTTGTCCCACTGCGAATAGCAAACTGGGTGAAATTCTAACAAAGTATTGTAATGACAAATCTAATAATAATTTGCAAATAACAGAGATAATCAATATTGTTCAGGCACCTTGTCTGTGGGGTAATTGCAAATCAGTAACTGTCTTTTTCTAACACTTCTTTGGTGTGCTGTTGAAAGGTTTGCCAACCTTTCTCTGTATAAAGAAATCCTTTGATATAGAGGAATTTGTTAGCTATCAAGTTTGTAAAGGTGTTTTTCCCTCGCAGGTTTTAGTCAAAATCTAATTCATTCCTCTATGTCAATAGTTTTGCTCTGTGATCTTCAAGAGTTCATGGACTAGCTCTCATGGGTACATCAAAAGTAGTTTTAAAAAATAAACCTGTGTGCATGGGTCTTGGATGTGCAATACAGTGTCTCATTATTTTAATTTGCAGACTCAAAAAAGATAGGTTAAAGACTAGCTTATTGCAGAGGTATGAAGATACGAATTTTCCAACTGTTCAAAAGTTTAAATAATGGAGAAGATAATGAAGTAAGTAGTTAGTTAAAAATTTAAATTATGAAGAGGTTACCAGTGAGCAACTTGAGATATGTAATCTCAGTGTACAAGAGCTACAGTAGAGTTGCTCAATACTAAAAGTGGAAAGTTGTTATTTATTTTCATTTATGTCCTAATATATTCTGTAGGACTGACAAAAAAAAATATTTCTAATAGGTTCTCCACAAACACATACTAGAAGATATTTTCCACTCTGAAGAACTATTGTTCCCCTCAACCATGTAGTATATGTTTGTGCTGCTGTTTCCAATTTGCTCTACACAGTCTGCCAACTGTATGATGCAGAAGTAAGGTTTAATTCCAAATTGAACGAAAGTTGGAGAATATTATTTTGGTTTTACAGAAGACCAGACAGAGGATGATTAAGTGACTTGCCAAAACTTCATGCTACAGAGCAGAACAGCAAATTGAACTCCAAAGGTAAGTTCTTTAAACGCTAACTTTATAAAACATGCTTTAAGTGTCCATCATCAAGTGTACCTGAAAAGCCTGAGGATTCATGATTGATTGATTGCAATAAACACTGCCTGCTGTGGTCACAGTGGACTTTTCTGATTTATATCACTTTAGGATTTGCTCTGAGTTCTAGAAAGTTTTTAGTAGAAGCATCAGCTTACAAACTTAATCACCTTTTTGAAGAAAAGCATCATGGAAGTCCTTTACGGAACTATTTATCTGTTTCTGAATAGTGATGTGAGATAATTTTTCACCTCGTATTTACAGAAATATGCCAGAACTTGAAATTCTATGGAATGGAAAATTTTGTGGTTTCTGAACTAGTTTCATTATGATTCTTGAAAAGATAATTCTAATTCAATCCAAATATTCTATTTAAATAAAACCGGTGGTTTTATTATTATTTTTAATCTATATTTTCTGTAAAAGAGATGTGCTTAAATTAAAATTATATTAAAACAAAAGTCTTAATGCTTCCTAAGAATACCAAAACACAAGTACATTTTTGCCGAATTCAATTTGTCAGAATCAGTATACTCTTGCAGAATATTTTTATTTTGGTGAAATTATGACTTCTGAAAATAAAATATTCCATTTGAAATCTTTTGACCAGCTCAAATTGCTTCTGAGTGTACCTACTGTGAAGCTAAGACAACGAGGAGTACTTTCTGACTTTTTTTGGTACTTGACATAGCCAATATAAGAGAAGTTATTAAATGTTAAGGCAAAGCTAAAGCTTGTGCTGTAGAGGCATTGCCCAATTAATATAATTATTGTATTTTCAGTGCTGCTAGTTTTGATAGCTTCTGAGACTGCAGATCAACCCCTGTTCTTGCTGTCAGGCATATCACCAGCAGATGTAGCATTAGTGCCATAGGCACAGGCCAGATAATCCTGAATTTGGAAAGTAAAGAATGTCATGTAATTATTTTGCAGCCTAACATAATGTGGCCTGTTTGGGGAGCCAAAAATATGCAACTACATCTTTTCTGCTGATATTTTACAATAAAGTAGTCAGCCAGATGGCAGTAGGGTGAGGGAGGCTGAGTGCTGTGCAGAATGTATATGTGCTATGGTGACAACCCACAACACAACCTACAGATACAGCACAAAGGAGCACAAAATAGATCTTCAAAGTAGATGTGTTAAGTCAATGATATTAATGCATAATTACAAAATGAACAATATCTTTATCCATCTTGTCAATCTTTCAGCAGCACAAAGGAGGCAAAGGATTGCCTGGAGACAAAGAATTGGAAGAGTCATCTTCCTCTTCCAACTTCCTCTTCCTCTTCCAAGATGGCATCGATGGACCTGAATTAAAAAAACTTTGGAAGATGACTCCAGATACCAAATTATGTATTTTCAGGCTGAGATTATTGCCTTATTGAGCCTTGTCACCTTCTCCTTAGTCTTTGTCAGCACATTTTTACATTTTGTCTTCCAATTATCACATCGTATCTCATTATCTTCCTGTTTCTCAGCCTTCTTCCTCATCTCCTTCTTAAGTCCACTTGTTTCCAGTTTCATTTTACAAAGACAGTCACATCACTCCACTTTTCATCTATTGTTCTGTGTACTTCACATGTAAAAGATTATTTTCTGAGAAGAGTAATGCATCAACTGAATTGATCTATTCCTTGTGTCTTATTGATTCACAGACAGATAATTCAAGAATTCTTAACAAGCTACTTTCAAGTCAAGACCACATTAAACTGGAGCAGTGGTTTTACTTTTACAGCCCACATCTTGACTCCTGATGTTTCTTCCACACTATTTCTCTGGATTCTCTCTTGGCATCAAGGATAAATTTAAATACTGGCTTTTTAGGGAAGACTTTTGGTCTTTTATACTGCCAACCACAGTTTTGATTCCTGAGTTTAATAAAATTGGGTAGCACAGTAGTTACCACAGAAATGATGGAGAGATAGCAGCTGAATGACTGACATCATGATTCTAAAATCTTACCTGTTTTCTTTGTTTAGATTAAAAGAGACTTAAAACCTACTGAGCACTTGATGATGGCAATGTTGACAATGGTAAAGACTAGCATTAGCAGTAGCCTTGTTAGTTGCTTGAGGGATGTTTTGCAACTGTGAACGGGAGGGATGATAAGGGCTGGCAAGAAAATTAGTTCAGGAAACCGTTTTTCCGAGATTTCATCTTAGCTCTGAAAAAAATTAAAGATTAAAGTTTTTCTGAACTGCATGTATGGGTCAGATATAACCTCTCTTCTTTTAAATTTGGTCTTTTACATCTCACTAACACTAGCACAAGATGACTGATGATTAGTGGGTAAGTTTGCTTGTACCAGAGCCCATAACACAGGATTTTTTTTAAACTAAATAGTATGACGAAGTCCCAGGCTAATATAGATTATACATTAGAAATAAATAACAGGGTTCAGATGCTATTACAGAACCACTCAGGCTAGGTTCCTTTAGTTGATGATATCATCTGGACTCCACAATGATTAAGAAAATAGTAATACATTATTCCTCATTCATTACCTTACAGATAACAACCACATATTTGATTACATTATAAGCAATGTGCTCAAACTTATCATGTATATCAAAAAAAAGCAGAGAAAAGATTTTTGAATGTAATTAAGGTGTAAAAGAAGATTCTGTTTAACAAAAAAATTTTATTCATAAATTCTGGCATTTTTTGTCAAAAGACAGAAAGGAAAACCAACTTCCTGCCAATGAAGTGAAAAAGAGCAAAAAAAGAAAAAGGAGGCTTAATANATTCTCCATGTTAATGATATGCATGTTAATGCATGCATGTTGGCACAAAACAACTTGCTCCTCCACTAGTATCAAATTTTATTTTACGTCTATGGTTCAGGAAGAAAAAGTTTTTAAAACTTCTATTTGTGAAATACAAAATGTCTTCTTACCTGTATCAATCACAGTGAGGGTAGCAGTAGATTATATATATATTATATATATATATATATATATATACGTATATAATATAGATTATACATTAGAAATAAATAACAGGGTTCAGATGCTATTACAGAACCACTCAGGCTAGGTTCCTTTAGTTGATGATATCATCTGGACTCCACAATGATTAAGAAAATAGTAATACATTATTCCTCATTCATTACCTTACAGATAACAACCACATATTTGATTACATTATAAGCAATGTGCTCAAACTTATCATGTATATCAAAAAAAAGCAGAGAAAAGATTTTTGAATGTAATTAAGGTGTAAAAGAAGATTCTGTTTAACAAAAAAATTTTATTCATAAATTCTGGCATTTTTTGTCAAAAGACAGAAAGGAAAACCAACTTCCTGCCAATGAAGTGAAAAAGAGCAAAAAAAGAAAAAGGAGGCTTAATATCTGATAAAGGAAAATACTACAGAAACAGAGGTCCTGCTTCACCATTTATAATACCTTATTTTTTATCCTAGGGCAGCACAGAAAGGTTGCACTCTCTCCAAAATTTTCTATTTGCTTGTGGTAAGTGGCAGACCTGCTGATTTACTAGTGCTGTTTTGGCTTTATGTACCAGTGTTTTTCTCAAACATGTCTGGATAGCTGTAGAAGTTTGTATCTGATTTTCTCTACTTGTTATTCAAATTATTAACAATTCTCACACAGCAGAGGAGGGAGAAATTCCTGAGAGCTACACATGGCCATAGCTTCTTGATAAACAATTCTCTTAGTATTTACACTTTCAAGAGATCTGTCTCACTTTGTCTGCCGTTTTCAAGGAGGCAATATCATGGTGCGGTGTCAAGGGAAAAACAAAAGCAAAATGTGAGACTTAAAATGACAGAAAAGAAAACACCTGCAAAAATGGTGGGAAACAATCGAAACTCCTTAGTTGATGTTAATATTTAAAAGGGTGTCCAGTTATCCTCTAGACTCTTCTGGTATTTTGTGTCCACAAGTAACAGCGACAATGTTCTTATTGCATGGTCTTTGCATTTGTCATTCTCCATCATACTATTTAAACTACAAAGTATACACAAATCAAAAAATATTTTCTTTAAAAGATTCTCTGAAATTGAGTGTTGTTGTTTTTGCTGATATTTGTGGTGGTTGGGCAAGTGGTGGGTAGTTAGCCATTGATGGGAAATTTAAAGACATGTTTTCTGTGGGGCAGCTGAGAAACAAGGCTAAGAATATCTACCATGTTCGAATTAGATTATTCCACTAATTCAAGACCTTTCTGGTACTGCTTTTAAAAAACAGATTTGACAAGGACTCACTGGCTAAAGTGATATTTTAACTGGAAAAGAACACCATAGCATGCCTTTCATAGAAAATATAGATCAAGCTCTGGCATCTGTCATTTGTGCATGTAATACTATATTTATATTGCATGTGACATTATAGTATCTAAGTACCATCCAAGGATTGAAAATACACGTTATTTCTAAACCAGGAGCATTTTAGTAACACAAAATACCAGTTCACCATTTCAACAAAGCCACATGACAAAGGAAAGAGAAGGAGTTCTCAGAACTAATACAGTCCACACATGATAACCAAAATCCTTAAATCCTTAGTGTAGTGGTAGAAGCCTGGTATAATGTTCTTGTTCCCTTCTTCTCCTGAAGAGTTAAAATAGTGAGAATTTCAAAATGGAAATGTTTTGTGGTTTAAAAATGCTTTCAGCTAACAGATATACAGTTAGGCAAAACATAGCCTACAGTAAATTTGAAAGGTTGTTTATAGGAAAATGTTGTCTATTACAAACCCTACCAATCTCAATTATTTCATATCTTTTCTTGATTTGATTAGTTTTAGCTAAGAGATACCTGGAGTCGTACATCAACAGCACAGAATTTGGTAGTTTCTTGTGAAGTCTTAGGCAGAGAGGTCCTAGTAGCAGAATACAATTTTTGTTAAATGCCTGTTCTTTCTCAAGAGGATGGAACAGAGATTCTAAGCTTCAGAGAGGAAAGCTCACCAGTGTTTAAAAATGAACAGTATTATATCTTGCATTTCTCCTGTCTTCTGTGGATTTCACTATATATCTCCCAGTTTTCATCTAAGCCCATCTCTCCGCTATGGTCACTGGTATCTTCAGTGGCTGTAAATGTATAAGGACCTATGCTGCAAACCACATATCTTAGTTTCAACACTTTATGTGTGCATACCTGAGGTAAGAGTTGTGATAGCACTGAACCCTGAAAGATCTTGTTTGTCATTGGGATGACGTGCTTAGAATGCAAAAGTTGCCTATCATTAATTTTTTGGGACAATTTCAGAAGTAATGATTGATGGCAAGCTCAGTGCTGGCCAGAACACATTATGTATGCCACATTCAGCAGTATCCTACACGGATGTCTCGTTTTTTTGCTCTAAGGTCACACTGGTAGCCAGTATGCTTCAGCTGATGGACAGAGTTGAGCTAACAAACCATAACAGTATTAGAGAAAAAGTCTGAAGCGATCTTGGGAAGGAAAAACAATTTTTCTAGAAACTACACATTGTTGGTAAGAGGCCAAAACCGTCATCCAAGGAGTCCAAACAATGAAAAGGTTATAGAGTTAGGTGGGTTGAGAACAGGATAATCTTTTGAATTTCTTGAGCATGTGGGTGTATCTATATGAACATTTGAGTTTGAATTTTTTGAAACAAGTCATGGCAACACAGGCACTCCAGGAGTGTGCCTAGTGTGTTCTAACTGCTAATAGGTATGCAGTTCGCAAAACCCTAATAGGGCTGAAATAAAACCTCTTGAAGCACAAACAATATTGACGCCTCATTGTCAGCACAGTTGTTTTGTTCTACAGATCTGTTTCATTTGGGCAGCACTACTCACTGATATAAACATAGCCAGTGGCTGTTTCTACATGTAGGATAGCAGGCAGTTTATTTCTGTGTATGTTCACTGAATGTATGTTCAACAGCTGGCAGACCTAGTTGCTACAGGTAATTGAAAATCTGCCAGGACTTCCTGCATGGACACTGCAATAACCTTTCCCAAGGAATTTAGAATTTTCTAGTAGTGGGACTGGTAAACGGTCTTTTTTAAGTGATGCAAGAAATTCTCAGGGCTTCAATGGTCTGGTTGGAACAGTCCCTGAAACTGCCTGTAACTTTGACTGCACCTTTTTCTTAGAGAATCTTTTTCTCTAATTTCCCTTCTAGTTGATAGCTTTCCATGAATGGCTTTCTGGGTTGTGAGATGGTCCCTTCAGAGTCCTTAATAAAATCTTTCCCTTTGCAACATACAAGTCTTGACTATGGGCTGGGTCTCAGAAAGCTCCCCATCTTTTAATACATTCACAAAGGCCATGTGCTAACAACTAGTTGTCATTGTGCCTGTGATTGAATGCAACTAAGAGAATCAGCTAGCAGAGATATAACAATTGTCACAGCAGTTTCTGGGCTTCTTCAGGGAATTTCTTCCATATGCTGGGATCATCTTCCTTGGAGGAACTTCTGGCAGCTTGCTGCTGCAGGTGAGGGTTGGCTTCTGGAGGCTTTTGCTTCTATCAGCTCTGATAGTCAGCTGTTGGCAGTTCCTGGATTTGGGGGTGCCTACACTTCTTGTTTCCAACTGGCTGCTGCTCAGGGACTGTCAAACACCTCTTCAGCTGGTGCGTGGGGAGCAGCTATAAAACCAGTGGGAAGAAGCATGGATCGTGCAGTGCTGCAGATGCGACAGCTATTTTTGCAAAGAGGTCTAGAAACTGCTGAAAATTCCTTGAGCCTGCTCATCTATGGTGTCAGCTTGCCAAAGGGAACAATCTCCAGCATCTGCTCTTCTGAGGAGATCTGAGGTCTTGACCCAGAGAGAGCTCTGGGAAGACTATGCAGCCTTTGGCTGCAGGTAGTGTTTGGTGCCTCTCTCTAGGGTTGGGCTGAGTGTGTCCTTATCTTTGGGAGGTGGGTTGCAGCCAAAACACTGAATCACCATGTGAGGAAGCTGTGAGAGGAAAGGAGCTGACTGCATAGTACCAGGGTGGATGAACAGAGTATTGATGGGGTCTTTAGAGGGACATTACAGAAACAAGAGCCCAAGCTCCATAGTGGATGCAAGGAAGGACGGCTAGTGACTGTGCTCAGAGGAGGAGTGGAGGGACTACCATGATGAGGAATGCTGAAAATGTATGGCTTATGGCAGCAGGAGGAAGTCTTCTTTGCCTGCACAGCTCCAGTTATTGAACAGGCACAATGCCCTGGGAACAGACAAGGAGGGACAAAAACAGGGCAGGCATCAGAGCTAGCCGAGTCTGAAATGGGGTCTGCGTGAAGAGGCAAAAGTGAGTGAGAGCAATCCAGCAGGCTTCAAGAGTGTATTGAGGACAATACATGTGGGTGGTCAATGAGCCAAGCGGAGGAGATACTCTACTGGACATGTTAATCACAAACAAGGAAGAGCTAGTCAAAAATACAAAGGTCAAAGACAGCCTTGGCAGCAGTGACTGTGAAACTTCCTGAGAAGAGTCAGTGAAACAGACAGTAGAATCATAGCCCTGGACTTCAGTGGAACAGGATTCAGCTTTTTGAGGGCTCTGCTTGGCAGAGTTCTGGAGGACCAAGGGACAGAGAAGACCTGGCTGATCTTCTAGGACAACCTCCACAAATCACAAGCATGATTGATTCCAAGGCCTGCATGGATGAACAGGAAACTCCTGACTGAGCTCTCCTACAGAAAGGGTGTACACAGAAAGTTCAAGAGCAGACAGGCTACCCAGGAGAATTACAGGCACATTGTCTGAGTATGCATGGACAAGGTTAGGAAAACCAGGGCTCAGGTGGAGTTGAAACAGAGGGACATGAAAGGCAACAACAGAGCTTCAGTAAGCAAGAAAAAAGAAAGGCAACAATAGTGCTTCTGGCAGCAAAAAGAAGGCTAAAAAAAAAAGCACAACTTAATGAGGCAGTTGATCAGTTCTCAGGGCCCTTAGTGCACCCATAAGTCTTAATTACTCTGACCAGCCCAACAAGTGACACCCATGCTGTGACAACCTTGAAGTGCTTCCACCCCATCATTAGCAGAACGAAGGACCTTGTTATGCCTTAAACGACTGGTTTTTGTTGCTTTGCAAGGACAAGGCACGTGGTTGTACAGACAGCCATAGCCCGTATCTTTCCCAAGGTATTGTGTTTGGCAGCAGAAGAGGTAGATGGTTATGGCGTCAAGCGCCTTGTTAATCGCTGTGAAGGCCTCATGGCCTAGTTGGAATGAGATGATCTCAACTGTTGGACAGCCAGCTACCTGAAGAAAGCCATGAACCAACAGCTACACCTGATGGGCAAGACAACTCACTTCTGGTCAGCATTGTGAACTTTCACCTAGTTTGCAGACCCCAGACCCATTTCCAGAAGAGTCTCCCTAATTAGCATGAAAAGCGAGTGGAGGGAGGAGATGAACTGCCCACATGTAAATGAACTGGGTTATAAAATGACCCCCCGCTTGGCACCAGGTATGGCGTGTGTATGCTGTGCAGTATAACTAAAGTCTTCAATGCGTCCATCCTCCCTTCATTGGACATTGCTGGATGGATAACCTGTGGAGTGGTGATATCTTACTCTCTCTTTCTCTATCCCTTATACCTTATTTTTCCTTCCCTGTCTACCACTCTCTTTCTCTCTTTTCCTTTTGAACATACAAGAGTAACATCATATTAAGCTCTGCTGTTGGATTCTTGTTAAATTTTGTATTATAGCTACTAATGGTTGCCAATCCATTGCTCGTAGAAGGACTTTTGCTGTTAATGTGTTGATAAGTTCTGTGATACCCTAAAATACTGTTGCCAAGCCACTATTTGCTGTAACTAGTATTCCAACATGCACTTTTAGTAAAACTCATAATTGAATCAGACCCCTGGAGTGATTGTCTGTCATTCACTACGTATAACCGTGCAGAATTAACCCAGAGTTAACTCACACCTGATCTCACCTGTTGAGTCAGTGCGCATGTTGCATTCAGAGTTAACTCATCCCTCATCCCATCTGTTGGGACGGGACACAACCACAGTCTGTTCAGGAGCAGGAGCACAGCCTTGCTCTGAGTTGTGCCATAAGCAGGTGTCTTTCTTAATCTTGTTCTGTGCTGCCTTGACTTACTGGCTTCATGGACCCCAGATCTACACTCTTAAGTAGTCTGTTTTCTAGGCCTGGTCCTGTCTTACGGCTGGCTCATGGGTGTGTTATAGGTAGCTTGTCTCTAGTCTGGCCTCATTTCCTGCTCTTCCTGTGTTGGTGTCCTGGACACTGTCCCTGCATATAACTTGTTACCTCAATTTTTCTGAGTCTTTTGGCAGAATCTGCTGCTGCTACCAACTTGGCCATACTCAGGTACAGTGAGACTGTATGGATTTATCCAGGGCAATTTATGACTACCCAGTTTATTTATCTTACGTGACGAGGTCATGGGCTGTGTAGGCAGGGGGACAGCAGTGGATGTTGTTTACCTTGACTACTACTTGTTAAATATTCATTTCACTTCATTTCTGTGATTAAAGATCCATTTCACTTGCTCTTTTTTTTGTGGCTATGCACAGTGTATGCAAGCAAATAGAGAAGAAAAATGATTGGTTAATTTTAATTCTTGTAGGTATGTTTGTTAATTAGAAATAATATAATTTGATCACAGTAGATTAGTCTGAGTGTTGACTGGTCATAGATATATCCAAGAGTATTTCCCTTTTTAAAATAAACTGTTCTAGTAAAAAAAAAAAAAAGTGGACTGATTTATTCTGGTTTGCTTTTTTGTCTGTTTGTTTTGTACTGATGATTTGAGAGTATAGGGAAGATTGTAGTAAAAAGTCTGAGGTTATTAGCAATACCCTCGACTGTTTATTTTTCGCTGCACTCTGAAGGAAGGCTTTGAGGTATTGTTAAGGACAACAATGCAACAAATAATACAATGGCCAATCTTGTCTGCACTGTAATTTCTGACATCATTCTAGACAGCTGTATTATGGTAAATTAAAAACATGAGCAGTATATTTCGCATTTACCACCACTGAAGGTTAAGTTCAAGTTATTCCCTTATTCCTGTGGCTGTTTTCCTGTGAGGACATGTTTACCCGTGTGTTTTAGACCACTGGTTTTTTGCTTCCTTGTTTGATTTTCTAGTAGAACGTGTCTTCCATGTATGTGCTTTCTGACTGTGCACACAAGTGGGAACTCACAAGGCTGTGTGGCGCCACCTGATAATTTATTATTCACTGTCAAGATCTGGGCAGATCCAGAAAAACAAAAAAAAAGTCTGTGGCCTCAAGTTTTCTGCTACCGTAGATTGTATTTTCTCTGTCTTAAATATTTCAAGTAGAAGTGATTATTCGCAGTTTTTAACTTCTGGGAGCATTATCCTCTGAACGATTACTGTGATATCTACCTTATGCAATAAGTAAGTAAGGGGTGGACGGAAAGTATCCTTCTAAGGAGTTTGTGTTAGAAATCACCAACAAGTCTGGTATTTGCCCTATGAACTCCTTACTGCTCTCCCAGAGTCCTCCCTATTTCAAAATATCTAACTTCTAAATAGTTTTCTTTCAAAAACAGATGCAGGGTAAGGAGGAAAAGAAAGGTAATTCGCTTCTTAAGACCTATACATCAGAAAGGGAAACTTTTCTCATCCCTTATCCTATGATATCATGAGAAAATAATTGTGGGTGTTATTCTGTGGAAACAGAAGGGCTGTGTTGGCACCTCAGGACTAGATTTGTTTGTCTGTCATGCAGATGGGAGAAAGGTGTGGAATTTGTCACTGATGCTATCTGAACTACATGGTCTCTAATATCTGTTAGGTTCTGAGATACTGTACTCTCTATCAACTTCCATAGTTAATGGCAGAGACTCCCATGCAGACTCATTAGAGCTCTTTTGCCTCATTTAAAAACTAAGGTTATAAGAAAATTAAGATTGTTGTTAAGAATTTTCTACATACTCCTCTGCATCTTACTTACCTACGTGAGCCAGCAGCTGTATGGAAATCTATTGAACCTCTGTAGTTAGTAATAATCAACTATTGTACCTAAAAGACCTAGACTTTAAATGTGTCCTTCTGGGTACATGTTCCTTTGTTGGAATAGCCAAGGTACAATACCAGACAAAAGGAGGGAAACTGGTGGAAACTGTTCACGTTGGCTGACCCCAGCCACACCAGTCTTCTGCAATCCTATTGTGAGCTGTTATTCAGGAAGGTTGTTTGCTGTCACACAGCTTTCTGTAGAACCTTCTTTTTACCATGAGGAATAGAGGAAGGGTGTGTTACTGTGTTTTGGTTTGGGGTTTTTTTATTCTCCAATATGAAAATTATTTTCTCCACTTTTGTGAATGTTTTCATCCAGTGGCACAGACTTAGAACTGTTACCGTGTTCTCAATAATTCTAAATCTGTCCAAGGGCTTTTATTATTTTACTATTGGTGGGAAGGAAGTGCTCTGAGCTCTCTGTTTCCAGCTCACAGATTTCCCAAATTCTTAATTGGCACAAAGTCATATTAACAGGGGACTTTTGTATTTGTAGTAGCATGAATCCTCTTGAGCCTTCTTATGTTGCTGCAAAATAGAAATGCTTTTGAAAACAGAAAAGTGATCTTCTGCTCAAATCTGGCAACACTATGTCAATCTAGATATTCAGCACGAAGAATTAAATTATGGTTACATAGGCAGATGCTCAAGAGATGGTAGATTGCATGAACATCACGAGGAATGGTCAAAAGTAGACAGATACACCTCTTTTCTAAAAGAAAAAACCCTAGCTACTGAAGGCAGGGAGGTGGGGATGGCACATAGTTGCATTTAAGGCAGGGGTGCACCAATATCAGTGCATCTAGCACATCATAGTTTGGGTTTGGAGGGGTTTTTTTTTCATAAGACACGAGTAAACACTAGGGAGAGAATTTAAGGAACGTGTTTGCATAGAGCAGATAGGAATAATTAGGTACTAAAACCAAATTTAAGCTGGGAAACTACAGAATTTCAAATAATCACAAATTAATTTCTGTAAAGAGATTTCCAAATAGGAATAGAGAGGCCCTAAAAAAAAAACAACCAACCAAACAAAAAACCCAACACACCACAATGAATAACATTGATAGACCACAGTTCTTTTAATGAAGTTTTATTATGTGATGCCCCTTATAACAAGTGGCTAGATTTGGTGACCTGAAGGATCACTTTGCTCTGAACTTTAAGATGATCTCATACACTGTCTTCATAAAAAGATCATGAAATTATCCCTTAGAAAGGTATTTCTTGCAGAAAGTAAAAGTTATTTTGATAGAGTATGGGATAAATCAGGTCTCAGTCCATCTGCCTTTAACTCATTGCTACAGGTTACCTCGAACATAATTTTAATTCATAATTAGGATTATATTATTATATATGCCTGGGAAAGGCTCACTCTTTTGTTAACTCATTTTTGTTCAGTCACTACTGCCTATTTCACAAAGAAATACAAACTGAGGATGATTATATTATGGAGCTAGCTCCATAACTGAAGCTGAGTCATAGTAGAAAAAGCCTCTTGAATTTTTTTTTTTTTTTAATTCCCGAAGATGTTTTTTTAATCTATTTCCCTGTTATTACATTTTTACCAGTTACATTTTTTCTTTCCTCATTGTGGAGTACTCTTGTCTTGTGGCTTATAGAGAACACTGAAAAAAATTTTTTTTTTTTTGTAAATAGTTTACTTATTGACTTGGTTTGATGCCAGGCTGTGAATTGTGGATGTAGCTCACTAAACAGTCTACCTGGATTGTGACAGTGGGAGATTTCATATCACTGACTATTGGAGGTCCATGCTTTCCAGTCCACTTGCTTTATTTTTTCCCCTTTCTCCTCATAGCAATCTAATAGCTGATACATCATGATGATTAAAAAATGAATTAGTAGTTGCATTAAAACTTGCAGTATAAATACCACAATATAAGATAACGCTCCAGAGAAATTCATATCCCCAAGCTTCCTAATTACTATAACTATGAAGATATCTCCTTCAGCAGCTTCCACTGGCTCGAAGAGGTCATGGGGGAATTAACTGGTGCTATTTTTAAAAGTCAGCAATTACAGCCTCCTTCTACATAATCATCAATTACATCATCAGCATTCTGCCCACTGCCGACACAAGAACATCTTCCAACTTGGGTGGTATAATAGCTGGTAGTAAAAGAAACTTCAAATCAAAAAGGGTCAGAGGAACTTAAATCTAGGGCTACTTATAACACATTAAAATTTCTGCTTCTATTGGAGATGTGCTGCATCTGGAATTCCAATTTCAGTTTTTTAATATTTTTTTTAAATTCGGTTTCATGTAAATTAATGCCACAAAAGATACAACCAAAAGTAATTTTTAGGAGTTAATATTAAGTAGGTGATTTCAAGGATTTCTAGTAAAAAGGGGGTTTTGGTTTTGTGTTTGTTTTTTGTTTTCTTTGTTTGTTTTTTCTCTTCTGAGTTCTTCTCTGAAAGATGTATTTTTATTTTTTTTTCTAATTGGGCTTGGTTTTTTATTGCCAAGCATTCTTCATTTTACTGTTGGAGATTTACAAATGTTTTATACTTTGCTCACATGATGACCTATAAAAATACTTATAGGGTATTCTTTTAATGTAGCATGATAACATAAAACGAAAGATCTCTTACAGTGTGTCTGAGGTTTACTTTTACTTCTTATTTAAGAATTTTATAATATCTTATGTTTTTCCTAGTCTGATCTAAAGAAAATTAGTTTTTTGGAGAAAACAAGCAAACAAGTCCTTATATTGCATTCAAAGCTATTGTTTTGTCTGTTTTTCTTTTCAGTGTTTTGAATCTTTGTAATATACTTAGAATGCACGGTCTGTTTAATATTTGCATTGCTTATGTTTCAATAAACAGAAAATAAGCCTATAAGATTTTTCTTTTTTTGACAACTTCACAGGGTTCTTTTGCATATAAGCATACGCTGAAGTACACAGTAAAAGTCTAGCATCCCTACTTGGCAAATTCTAATACTGAAATAAAATGGTGATGTGAATATATGAACTATTAAAAACAAGATAAAACCACTAACTACTTAGCGCTACTTAGGAACTTCTTAGGGTAGAGCAGATTTTTTTTTTTCCCCCAATAAAATGATACTGTACCAGTTCAGGGTTTATTGAATAGCAAGAATGTTACTCACTTTAATACACATCTTTACACCTTAAAAAAGAAAAGTAAAAAACCAAAAAATGACAAACAAACAAACAAACAAAAACACAACCAAAAAGAATAACCAAACAAAAAATAACACAAACCAATGAAAAAACAAACAAAACAAAAACATAACTCCCCCCCGCCCCAACACACTTCCAGCCACAATTCATTCAGTGCCTATAAAATTACCTCTTTAGTCTTCTATATATTTTGAATCAGGCTTTAGAAGGTCACATCAGTATTAGGGTTCTTTTTTCCCTACTGTAAAACCAGTGCTATGATGTAGGCTGATTTTTGCTAATAACTCTTACCTGATACATCATTCAGAATCATTCAAGGCTTTTCCTTGTGGGAAGATACACGTGTCCTTCTGCACGCTCAAAAAAATCAGGAAAAAAAGAAATATTTTCAGGTTTTGTTTACCCTTCTTCTCCTCTATCAATCATAGCTTTAACTGACAGTCAATGTCAATTATGTACACAAAGTGAAAGAATCTGTCTGTCTCTGATACTTAAGAGAGCAGCAACTGAGTATCTCCAGCCTTTCAACTGGGGAACTGCTTTCTGTCTTGTGTCCTCCTCTTAATGGCTAGTTCTTTCCTAAACACTTGAGAACTTTCTGCAGTGCTCCATGCTTTTTTCCACTACATTGCCAAACCGTGACATCTTCCTGTTGGGGAATTTCACCAAGAAGCTCTAAATGGTTTACTCACATAGTTTAAGGCTTTAGTAAAACAGACACATTTGAGTAGCAAAATCTGGAAAAAGAGTTATCCTTTCTGAAATTAACTTGGAATTCCGAAATTAAAAACAATAAAAAGACAGATTAGAAAACCAAGTAAGTTCGTGTAAATACACAAATGCTCATCTGTTTAATATATTTTAAAAAGAAAAGCTGGATACCACATGTAGTTGGACAATAGGGTATACATGCAAAGGAGTTGGAAGGGACCTTCAAAGGTCATCTAGTCCAACCCCTCTGCCGTGAGCAAGGACATCTTCAACTAGATCAGGTTGCTCAGCGCCCCGTCCAGCCTGGCCTTGAATGTCTCCAGGGATGGGGAATCTACCACCTCTCTGGGCAACCTGTGCCAATGTTTCATCACCCTCAGTGTTAACAATTTCTTCCTCATGTCCAGCCTGAATCTCTCCTCCTTTAGTTTAAAACCATTACCCCTTGTCCTGTCACAACAGGCCCTGCTTAAAAGTCTGCCCCCATCTTTCTTATAGGTCCCTTCTATGTACTGAAAGCCAAAATAAGGTCTTCCTGGAGCCTTCTCTTCTCCAGGCTGAACAACCCCAACTATCTCAGCCTGTCCTCACAGGAGAGGTGTTCCAGCCCTCTGATCATTTTTATGGCCTCCTCTGGATTCTCTGCAACATGTCCATGTCTTTCCTGTACTGAGGGTTCCAGAGCTGGATGTAGAACTCCAGTTGGGGTCTCTCCAGAGCAGCAGGGCAGAATCACCTCCGTTGACCTGCTGGCCTCACTTCTTTTGATGCAGGCCAGGATACAGTTGGCTTTCAGGGCTGCAAGCACACATTGGTGGCTCATGTCTGAGCTTTCATTCACCAGTACCTTGAAGTCCTTCTCCACAGGACCGCTTTCAATCCCTTCATCCCCCAGTCTGTATTGATACCAGGGGTTTCCTCAATCAAGGTTCACGACCTTACACTTTGCCTTGCTGAAATTTGTGAGGTTTGCACGTGCCAACTTCTCGAGCTTATCCAGGTCGCTCTAGATGGCATCACATCCCTCAGGGTTATCAACTGCACTGCTCTGCTTGGTGTCATCAGCAAATTTGCTGAGGGTCCACTTGATCCCATGGTCTACGTCACTGATGAAGATATGAAACAGTACTGGTCCCAGTATGGACTGCTGAGGGACACCACTTATCATCAGCGTCTATCCAGACATTGTGCCACTGACCATTGCTCTCTGGGTGCCACCATCCAGCCAGTTCTTCATCCACTGACTGGTCCACCCCTCAAATCCATACCCCTCCAATTTAGAGAGAAGGATGTTGTGGGGGCCCATGTCAAAGGCTTCACAGAAGTCCAGATAGACCAAATCCGTAGCCCTTCCTTTGTCCACTGATGTAGTTACTCCACTGTAGAAGGCCACTAGGTTGGTCAGGCAAGACTTGTCCTTGGTGAAGCTGTGCTGGCTGTCTTGAATCACATTCCTGTCCTCCATGTGCCTAAGCATAGCTCCTAGGACAGGAGCGTCAAACTCATTTTCACCGTGGGCCATATCAGCCTCATGGTTGCCTTCAAAGGGCCAAATGTAATTTTAGGACTGTATAAATGTAACTACTGCTACATCCATGATCTCTCGAGGCACAGACATAAGGCTGACAGGTTAGTAGTTCCTGGGGTCTTCCTTTTTACCCTTTTGAAAAATGGGTGCGATGTTTCCCTTTTTCCAGTAACCAGGGCTTTTACCTGATTGCCATGACTTCTCAGATATCATGGAGAGTGATAACGGTTGGTGGGCTCTGAGCAAGGCTAGGGAACGCAGTCTTTCAGAAGACAAAAGTGATGGCTCTTTTTTCCTCTTGAGTGAGGTGTTTTGGGTTTCGGTGGTGGTACTGGGTTTTCTTTGTTTTCACAGCAATGCTGCTCAGAGTGAACTTCAGCCTGCATTTATGCAAACTGTCACTTGATTCTGGGTCGTCCCTCATCCTCAAGGGATACCTGAGGGGCCTAAAGCATCTCCATTATATGCAAGTGAGTTTTTGCCTTTTTTACTTTTAGTTTCCAGCACCTGATATCATCTGAGGGCTGTGTACAACCAATCAGTGTAGTCCTGCAGCATAATGAAAATATTTATTGATCACTTGCAATGTAGCACAATGCATATGGGAATGTTTGAGGGTGGAAAACCTTCTGGAATAATAGTTGTGGACCACGTAAAGCTGAGTTAGAACTTGTAGAGGAGTGTCCATATAGCCTTCATGAAGTATTCCCAGGACCAAATTATCATGAGGATCTCATCCTGAATACAGCTAGAAATGGTAACTGACACTTATTCAAACTGAATGATCAGGAACCAGTATTGGGGAATGCAGTGCAGAACGAAACTGTTTGAGAGTGCAGGTGTGCCTGTAGAGCTCTGGGGGTCTCCTAACTCTGACCAGGAACACATTTCTAGGCACCTAGGGCATATCAGGTTTCAAAGTACAAGTGTAGGTGCCCTTTGAGTTAAAGACAGCTAAATGAGGATTTTAATTTCTTTATTACAGTTTGGTTTGGCTCTAATTCTATTAAAACCATATTTTTAGGTACTGAAACCTGTATCTACTTTTAGGTAGAATCTTACTCAACCCTTCAGTCCATGAACTGGAAAACTTTAAAAGAAAGAGAAAAAAAAATCCTGAAAGCCATCATCTGGTAACATAGCTTTAAAAATATCTGGAGTCTCTAAACACAACTCAGCTCATAATTCGGTACTGTGATATAAAACCAGTGTCTTCAGTGAGATGCAAAAATTCAATGTATATTCCAAATTTCAAGAGGTCACTGCAGCACTCAGAAGGGAATTTTACCTTTTCAATATTTACCTTTTCAATATTCAATATGTCTCAGAAGAATCTTCAAGCAAAACACCTCGTCTTTCAAGTGAAAGACTGCTGCTTTGCTGCTAAACTGATGGAATATTCTGCCTAAGTCAGAAGCTAAAAACAGCTGCATGCAGGTGAAAACACAACTAGTGATAATTTAAGATTTTGGAGTACCGATGTGTTGGCTACTTGAGAGACTTAGGGCTGTAGATATGGAAAGACATAAATGAAGCTTCTTTGTTTTCTTCTCTTTCTCTCTGTCTTTAGAACTTGTAAGAAATAAAGGAATCTTTGCTACTGTATTGGTGTGGCATATGGTGGGATTTTTTTTTTTTTTTTCTCCCTTGGACCTTCCTTCTCAGAAGTCTCCAAATGCAACATAGTTTTGACTTTTGGAGAAAAATGTTGCTTTACTTTCTCCAGTAGGCTTCTGTGTGACAATATTTACAAAGGAATTGCACGAACTACACCTTATGCCATGTTGTCATGTCCATTACATCTGCGGTGTGGAAGCTCAACTGTTTATTCACTTTTGAAAAAATATTGTCTGCTGTATTTTTTCCACATTTGATCACTTTAGTGGCTTTAATGCTATAGTTACAGAACTAGTCTTCAAAATACACGAATTAGAATCAAGTTTAGTACATTAAAAGAAAATTTATAATTTGCATCTAAAGCTGACAAATAATTTCTGTTATGACTTTTGTTTCCACACACACACACCCACACACACACACCCACACACACACACCCACACACACACACCCACACACACACACCCACACACACACACCCACACACACACACCCACACACACACACCCCTTCATCTTCTGGAATAGTTTTGGAAACTTTAATTTTAATTGAATGTTTTTATCCAGAGTGATTTGACAAATGTTTTTGTGAATATACTTCAGCTTCTGAGTTTCTGTGAGTGATTCTTGACCTGATTCTTCCAATTTTCTTTGGACATGCTATCAGTGAGCGTATCGCACCTGTCTACAGTCTGGTTGCATTATTCCTTCTAAAATCAGGTCTCCCATGAGTATACTCATAATAATTTGAAATGTATGCCTTGGAATTTTTTCTTTTTGCAATATTCAGACAAAACTTTTTGTAGAATCTGTCAGTGATATTTATATTTTATTTGTTAGAATATTAATGAATATATATATATATAGACACATTAAGATATCAATATTATCGTCATGGTGACAGTGGCTTGAGAAGAGATAACAGAAAACTAGGAAAATAACCTGAAATTTCTAAATTAATAGATTCCTTGTTTACTAAGATCACATTCTGATTTTTTGTTTCCTGTGTCTTTCTTCTTTTGATTGAACTAGAAGCATTCAAGCAAGTTAATATCCCATGTAACTGAAAGGACATATAATTACTAATAAATGCTATATGAAGTCCCTTATTTTTACATACCAGACACAGAAGAGTTTAGAAATTCATCTGCAGCTGTCTGGATAACTCTATCAGCTATTTATCAGTTCAGCACAAGCATTCCTACAGAAACCCACTAAAATGGGAAATGGCATAGATGATGCACCCTCAATATGATAGGAATGGACAGGCAAGCTTTCCCCGTGAACGGAGAAAATAACTCCTTATTTTTTCACTTCTTACACTATGAACAGGCATAGCTTCTTTAGATTGTACTCTAGATTTGTGGCAGAAAGAAGTAGGACTTTATTAAGATAGAATTTAAACTTCAGAAAGAGTCAAGTTTCCTTGATTTACTTCCCTTTTTGGTGAATGACTTTCAGTGTCATTCAAGGGGGAGCATGAATTGTTCACTCCTACTACAAAAGAAAGAAATAGTAAAAGCTAGACTTTCTGGTTGAGGCTCAACAGATAGTAATGCTTCAGG
The DNA here is from genome assembly GCA_013399365.1 of Pampusana beccarii. Lineage (NCBI taxonomy): Eukaryota > Metazoa > Chordata > Aves > Columbiformes > Columbidae > Pampusana > Pampusana beccarii. Next base: position 33,981 of record VWYH01010293.1, read on the forward strand.
AAATAAAGATTTCTGAAAAAGAATTATGAGAGTTAACTGCCACATACAGCTGGACCATGTGTCTGCTTGCGCCAGATCCTGAACTTTTATTGTGTCCATAATGGATTCGATTGAATGTTATCCAGAACTGGGTTTGGTCATTTATGGATGCCTATTGCTCACTTGCTCATGCTTTGTCAGCTGTGCAATAAATGGCATGTTTTCTGCTACTCTTAGCTTGTGTTAATAATATAGGGGTAACCTGAATGACATTTGGTAGAAAATGAAGTGGTGTGTTGTTTTTTTGTTTGTTGTTTGTTTTGTTTGTGTTCTGTTGTCATTGGTTGGGGGGTTTTTTGTTTGTTTTGTTTGGGTGTTGTTGTTGTTGTGGGTCTGATTTTTTGTTGTTTTTTTTTTTTTTTTAAAGGCAAAGTGGCAGGGAGGGAACAAGAGGGTTGAAGGGGTGGTTCTTGGCCAGTAGGTAAATTGAAAACATTTGTCTGTTTAAAGAGGAGAGTGGGATTTTTGGTAGGGACAATGTAGAGGCTTTCTAATATTCTTTATTGGAATACCCTGTTTTTTCCTCTTTACTGCTCAGATGTCACAGACACAGCTATATTGTTTCAAGCAGGAATTTGCTGAAGGATGGATTGGGGCAGTTTAAATCTTGTAAATTTCTGAAATTCTGGTAACTACAAGCTACATTCTGCCTTTTATGGTTTGGTATCCTCAAGTAGTTCTTACAAATAAAGTGTGTAAAATTAGAGGTATTAGATGTCCCAGATGACATAAAAAATTACTTCTAAACTTTAGGAATCACAACAAAGGATATTTTTTCCTCTGGAAAATTTCCATATATTATTTCATTCCAGAATGCTTATTAGTAAGCTGTCTGTTGTGAACCTTCTGATGTAAGGAAAGTCAAGTAAATTTGTTGCTTTTTCTTCTTCACCTTGTTTCAAAATATGAACATAGTAAATACACTGAATTTGCTTTTAAGGAATTTCCTTTCCTGTGCTTGAAAAATATTGTGCAAGGTGAACACAAAAGGCTGAGAAAAGTTGGAGGAAGGAAATTTCTGGAAAAATCTGACACTCTGGCTATAGTGTTTGACTGGGAAAAATATTTCTAAGGGAATTCAGGTGCCTAAAATATTAAGAAGAAAATAAACTTTTTGAAGATTAATAGTAATCCTTAAAATTTGTGTTCAAAAGATATCTTTTAGGGAAAGAGCAAAAGGGAGATCTTTCGTTTGGGAGACAAGTCACTTTTTTTTTTTTTTCATTTAATTTTATTTAAAAAGGAGCAAAAATAAGTTATAACTGGCAGACTTTTCAATAGACAATAAAGTCTTTGAGTTGAAGATATTTTTATTATAAATACATATAGTGCCTCTAATGCTAGAGTTCTGAGTAGTCTGCCACAGGAATTAGTTCAGCAAGACTTTTGAAACAGTTGATGTTCGATAAAACTGTTACTATTTGGTACATTTTTAAATACTACCTGACTAATTCTATTTTCAAATTATTCTGAAAGAAATGTTTTTTAAAACAGCTTTTTTTGTCTTCATAGTTCTTTAATTCTTAGCTTGGGTAGGTGTTTATTTGTTTGAAGCATTAATGCTTCAAATACTGTTGCCTCCTTTTTACTTTTTTTGAGGAAGCCTCCATTTTTATTTTTTTTTTAAGTAGCACCGACCACTAAAATGTTAACTAGATGTGGAATATAATTATGTATAGAGAATAAAAACAATACACAATATAGAGATTGTAGTATTTACATGTTATATTATAGATATTCCTCCTTTTTAGGCAACCATAAAAGACATAATTACTTTTTTATTGTTGTTATTTCTTTGGTGGGAAGAAAAAGTAGATGACTGCTTCAAATCTTGAGGTGTTTCTCAACAAGAGTTTAGGTTCTTTTAATTATTTGAGATGGAGTGTTACACCAACTATGACAGGTAAAATTCTATTTTCATCTTCCCCTCCCCTCTCCCTCTGGCCCCCGCTTCCACCTCTATAAGAGGAAAAATTACCAAGTTGGAGTGAGAAACAGTTGTTGAAATGAGAGGTTTATGCTGTCTGGATCTTGCTTAAGTCTTCATCATCTTTAGTTCCTTGTATGCATTCTAATATGTACTTATCTGTGTGGCAATAGAATCACAGAATGAAACAAACGAACTGGCCGTATAACGTTTCTTTAAAAAACTCCCCCGTATGGGGGTGAGGTATTTGGAGTGCGTGGAATCAGGCAAGGTCAGAATGTGTGTTCAGTCAAGTCAAGGAAACCAAAATATGAGCATTTTAGAACAATGTCTTTTGGCCTGAAAGCTGTTGAATACTATAGCATCAAACTCTTAATTTTCAAGCATAAATATAATTTTAAATACTTCCCATTTGTTTTTCTCTTTAACCCTTTAACCCACTGACTTCTTTTTAAAGCTCATACTAGAAGTAGAAACAAAAATAAACTCCATACTTAAATCTTAAGGCAAATATTCTGTACTACATCTACAGCAAATACACTTAATAAAGGGAATACATCTTACATTTAAAATGATAAAACTTACTGCCACGTATGGAGTGGTCAAATATGTGGTTAGGAAAAAGTAATAGAAATACATACTTACTAAGTCACAATGTGTAGGTGGAATGTTGGGACCTTCATAGGATCAGTTTTTTGTGGTCCAACAACCAAGAATTCCCAGATTTATTCTGTCATATTATTATATATGCAAGACACATGATCTCATTAGTAGAGCTCAAAACTCTATCAAATTACCTTTAGTAAACAACCTCAGAAAGACTCTTTGTCTCTTATACTTTGAAGGCACATCAGAGGAAGGAGGGGAAAGAGCACAAACGTCTCTAAAGCTTTAGTTTTAATTAATCCAAAGAGCAACCTTCCTGTTGAAATGTTATTGGCTATCATGGCAATCTTATTAAATAAATTACTTTATTTCCCATGACATGTCTCTGATAAAGCTGCATGTTAAACACTTGTGCCCACTGCAACTAGTTCTGTTGTGGCTGAACTGTAGAGGGAATAAACTAAACCACATTTGAACTTCACATATTCCCAAAGATTTAAGACTTCTATATATATTTTAAGGCACAATGGTTCACAACAGCGACTCCTCAATTTTATTAATCATTAAAATATAAGCCTTTCCATTTAACGCAGTGCGTAACATCACGAGATGGTATACATGGCATCATTTGAGCTCTTTAAACCTTATATGTGACTATACTTTTCCTTTAGAGTAGTTTGTGTGAAATGACGCATTGAGTACAGGCAAGTTTTTGATGGCACTGGGCTTCATTTGCTTCACTGTTTCTTACAAACAAGCCCCAGTGTTTTAGAAGGTTACCCAAATGGTTGACGCACAGTTCTCTTTCAACAGATGTCTTTTTATTTGTCTCCATAACACTTCAGCTGATTTTTACATTGAATATGACTTTTTCTACAAGATTTTCTTAGAATTTATCTTTTCTTGCTGAAATTATGATGTATGTGCCCACACTGTACAGTAGAAGTATAAAAAACTTAACTTTCTGACCCGAGCTTGTACATTTTTAAATGTATAATCAAGACACTAATGTGCATGTAAGCTTACCAAGATGGACTTGCGTTTCCTATAGTACTTTCATTTTTTTTCCATTCAGTTACAACAATATGCAATCACAAAATCTAAAAACAAACAAACAAACAAAAAACCCACAAACAAACAAACCAAAAACAAACAACCAAACCAACAACAACCAACCATGTGCTGGTACTTAGCACTTCCTTTTTGGTAACACTGGACCTGCTGGGGTTCTAGGATGTAATTAAACTCATGAGCTTGTAAAGGCTCAAAACCAAAGTTTCTCCAGTTGGATTCCCCAACATAGGACCACCCCAAAACAAAGTTACTTCATTTCTCTATACCTTTCTTCCAATCAGTAAACTAGTGTGCGAAAAGCTTGACATGTTTTACCCTTACAAAGCATTGGCAAAGTTCTGTGGCTTAATCCTCTGGCTCCATTTAGTTTCCATGGGAAGTTCCAGGGAAGGAAGATGATTGCAACTTGTTCCCTGCTGTCCCTCTGAGAGCTTGTGGTGCACTGCATGACTTTCCCCACAATGTACAAGGCCAAATTATTTCTACAGTAACAGCTTTCTGTAGGAAGGTCTGAACCATTACTGCAGAATTTCAGTCAAGACATTGTTATTTTCCTCTTTCATTATCTTATTTCTTCTCTTCTCTTAAGACCATAACCTTGGAGTTACATTTGATGGAATTTATATTTCTTTTAATCAAGCAGTAATGTTTTTATACTCTTCCACACTACAACATATGGGATCTAGTTAAGGTGCTGAAATAATTATTCATGTATGTATTTGCTTAGAGAGAGGGGTTAGAACAGCAGCAGGAACATGAGAGATAATTTGAGGATTTGTAATATTTTTATTTTTTGCAGTTATCTGCTGTCCCTGGAAAATATAAACAGATTACCGAATTAAGGCAGTAAAATGATAACAGATCAAACATTTCTAAGTCTGTGTTTTCATAGTTCGTATTCTGATTTTTGTGTTTATCCTGTAGGATAGTCTCAGTCTGTATGCTCTACCATTCCTTGAAGCTCAAAAAGACTGCTGAAAGTTTTCCAGGTGCTTCTGCACTATTTTGAGAGCAGCTTCTTATTGTCCTTATTCATTCATTGAAATATTATTCTATCACTTCAGATTTTTCCTGCCCCTCCTCCTTCTTTGGCTTCTCTTTAGGTATAAAGCTAATGATGAGCCTTTCCTTACTCTCTATTACCCTTCAACTTCCTTTTTTTTTTTTTTTTTTTTTTTTTTTTTTNGAGAGACATAGCAACTGCTCTAAACAAGAAGACGCTGGAATACAAATAGAACCAGAAAATTTGTCACTAATGTTAACTAAAGTTACATGTCTGGGCAGATACCTTAATTATAAGAGTAGTATTAGTCTGAGAACTTGGTGGGGAAGAAGAAAGATGAAAATCTGAATGAATAATAGAGGCTCTAGGTAAGCTATGGAAGGCCAGTAAATACAAGCTTCTTGTATTACTAAGAAGCTAATGGCATGGGTTGATTACAGTTCTGGAGGGAAGAGAGGCAGGGACAGCATTGCAGGAATTTTGAAACTAACAATTAGGTTGTCCACCAAGGAAAGCAAATCTGTGTTTGATGCCCAGCTAGTTATGCCTGTTGTGGTAGGCATTCGTCTGATGGAATATGCCCTCAGACTAATTTATTCTCCATTGTAGGGTGTCACTCTTCAGTACAAAAGCAAAGGCTTATTTCTAAAGCTTATTACACAGAACTAACAAATTCAACAGCTTTTACAAGGTTCAGTACTTGCATTGTTCTGTTGCTGTTTTCTGATCCATTCCCCCCTCAGTGGATTGCCTTGTTTTGGAACTTGTAGATTCAGAATTTCCCTCCCTCTCCATCTGCAGAAGCTGCAATTGTCTTATTTTTCTTCTGTGTTACACTGCTGTACTTCGTAAGCCTTGTTCTCATAAGAGCAAGGTTTACCTCCATTGCATAAAACTCCTCTGAGCCTCCCTTTTGTTGTTTGGAAAGCTATCATCCTTACATCATAACCACTAAGCCATCTAGGCTATGAAGTTGTTTTAAATGTCAATAAATCCTTCTACTGCATTTTTTCTGAGATTTAATTTTGATAGTGAGCAGTGATTTGGAGCCTTGGAGTAGCAGATAGGACTCTTGCTATTTCTGTACATCTGTTTAAACACAGTCTTACTATTTTAAGGGTTGGAACAGTTTAACAAGCTAGATAACCTTCTGATTATTATACCACCACTTTTCCAGAAGCAGTATAATGTCACCAGCATGGGATAATCTTCTTTTTTTTTTTTTTTTTAAAGATATTTCAAGTACAAGAACCAGGAGTTCTATAGTAGCTTAAGTGTAGCTTGAATATAAGGATATCAGGTATTCCTAGATCATTTGAGAATCTATATTCAGTTTCTCTTAAAGAAGCTCAATTTTTCAGAGAGAAGAAAGAAAGAGAAAGAAAGAAAGAAAGAAAGAAAGAAAGAAAAGAAAGAAAGAAAGAAAGAAAGAAAGAAAGAAAGAAAGAAAGAAAGGAAGAAAGAAAGAAAGAAGAAAGAAAGAAGAGGGAAGGAAGGAAGGAAGGAAGGAAGGAAGGAAGGAAGGAAGGAAGGAAGGAAGGAAGGAAGGAAGGAAGGAAGGAAGGAAGGAAGGAAGGAAGGAAGGAAGGAAGGAAGGAAGGAAGGAAGGAAGGAAGGAAGGAAGGAAGGAAGGAAGGAAGGAAGGAAGGAAGGAAGGAAGGAAGGAAGGAAGGAAGGAAGGAAGGAAGGAAGGAAGGAAGGAAGGAAGGAAGGAAGGAAGGAAGGAAGGAAGGAAGGAAGGAAGGAAGGAAGGAAGGAAGGAAGGAAGGAAGGAAGGAAGGAAGGAAGGAAGGAAGGAAGGAAGGAGGATCAAAACATTTCAGAATCTAGTGTAGCCAAAGGGAGAAAAAAATAAACAAGCTAACTAAAATATTACTGTTAATTCCTTCTTTTATCTGTAATCTTCCATGTTCTGCAAGTATATAATCATATTAAGAAATAAACCTGAGAGTACTGAAGATGTTAAGCTTTGTTGTATAACGATGTTTTATATAGCAGGTTTCCATCCAAGATAATACATTAGACATGTTTGGCAGAAGAAAGGCTTTTCAGTAAAATCCATCACAAGGCATGTGCAGGTTTTGTTAGGCGAAAGAACAAGAATGAACAAAGAAAAGCAGACTGAAACCCTGATTCTTTTCAGATTCAACTCTAAAATGTCTTTTTAGCAGATCAAAGCCTCACAGTTGGATTAAACTTTTAACTCCTCCACTCCAATTCTCCTTAGATCTTAGAATCACAGGTAGTTGATTACAAACCAACAGATAGCTTCACTGTACTTCTTCCATATTGAGCCACAGCACTTATTAATTTAAAAGTCACCTTAATACTGCTGCATTTTCACATATATTGGATTTTGTAAGAGATCTACTAAAGTTCACCCACTCCATGTTATTCAGCTTTCTGGGAGACAGGCAGCTACCAGTACAGACTTTTAACGGTAATACATTGATATTTTTCCAATACACTTGTCATATTTTCTTAAGCTCTCAACTTTATAACAAGGCTTACGGCTCTTAAGACTTTGTATATGTATTACTGTGATGTCAACTGCTTGAGAGAATTCAAGTTCCTACACTGCAGTGCATTGCTGCTGTTGGGAGAATACTGATGACTCCTGGCTGTATAACAGGGTGCTTAGTGATTTGGTTTTTAAGCCTTTCCATAATAAATATATGTAAGTAAGTACATATATACTCACATGTATCCCATAGCTTGATTGGTGTTTCTCCCCTTCTTGTTTCATTTATATTAATCTATCTGCATGTATATTGACAAGGAGGGGAAGCAAAGCTCATCTATGGATAAACGGTAGTGTTTTGTAAGTGCTTGAACTGATGAATAGCACATGTTTAGTAAATAACTGGTTTGCAGTAACATTGGAACATTGTATCTAGGGATCCTTGCCACTCTGGCTAGCAAGTTTTCAATGACTGGAGTGTCAGATCAGTTTTGTCTTTTCTGTACCTTCTGGCCATTGGTGAAAGAGCACCAGACAAAACCCTTTCCCTTGTAGTGTTTTTTTTGTGGTTCAACCCCAGCTGGCAACTGAACACCACACAGCTGTTTGGTTACTCCTTGCCCAATGGGATGTGGGAGAAAATTGGAAGAATAGAAGTAAGAAAATTTGTTGGTTGAGATAAAGGCAGTTTAATAGCTAAAGCAAAAGCCACACGTGCAAGCAAAGTAAACCAGGGGGTTCATTCACTGTTTCCCTTGGGCAGGAAAGGTGTTCAGCCATCTTCAGGAAAGCCGGGCTCTATCCTGCATAACAGTTACTTGGGAAGACAAATGCCATAACTTCGAACATTCCTTCCTTTCTCCTTTTTCCCCAAAATATATACTGAGCATGACATCATATGACACTGAATCATCCCTTTGGTTGGTTTGGGTCAGCTGTCCTGGCTGTGCCTCCTCCCAGCTTCTTGTGCACCTGGCACGTCATGAGAAGCTGAAAAGTCCTTGACTACTAAGCAACAACTAAACCATCACTGTGTTATCAACACTCTTCTCATTCCAAATCCAAAACACAGCACTGTACCAACTACTAGGAAGAAAATTAACTATCCCAGATGAAACCAGGACAATGTTCTTGCATCCTTCTCCTTCCCTTAGTCTAGCTTTTCTGCCTTTCCTCCCTCAACAGCTCAGAGATCCAGTATGACAATGGGAAGTTAGGTCGTGTCTCTGACATATGAACGAGCGATTAGAAATGCTCTAAGGAAGTGAGAAACAAAGCTGGAGCTTTGAGGAGACAACTCTTCTTCAGCCTTTTAACCTACTTGAAAGGAGGGACAGGTTGGGTGCTCACAACAGGTTGTGGACCAGCTGTGAAGTGCTGGGGGCTGAGGACAGACCTTTACTATGTGAAAATAATGAAAATTTACACTGAATAAGTTATTGCTAGTATTTCCCAGATGTGTTAAGTTAATAGAGTAGCAGCCTAATTAAAATGTTTTCTACATTTTGCTTTTATTCCTGCATGGTTGGGACAGGTCGTCTGGGAACTGCATGTGGGAAACTTGCTTGGAAATGCTTATGAAAAGACTAAACTCTGACTTGAATGCCTTCCACTTCTGCAATTCTGGAATTTTTCAGGTATATCGATGGGGGGTGTGTGTGTGTGTTTATTTGTTTTTTGTTTGGTTGGTTTTTTGGGTTTTGGGGGGTCAAGTTTAGTGCCTTTTCTGCTTTAAGATGACTTATTCTGTTCCTAGCCACCCTTCTGATTTATGTAACGTTTCTAAAGGGTAGTTACTGAGATGAGTCCTTGATATAAAGGCAAATTAATGAAAGTCGGAAGAAAGAACTTGTGGGGTCAAGGTGGTCTCATCTCTTTGGCTATTAGTACACACATGCGAGTAAACCAAACACCAATTTGCAATTTGCTCTGGAGCTGTTTAGTTGCTAAGTCAGAAAGATCACATATCATTAGCATAAGAACAAAGACTGAGTTGATCTCGCAAATACTTTGTCTTTTGATTCTTGCACTCACTCATCAATTTTGAAACACTTGAATTTTCAGTGTTTTCTTAAATGTAGACTTTTATAATAGTGTGGACCTCCCCCTTCTTTCTCTTCTGAAATATTACAGCCTTCCTTTTATTAGAAGACAAGAGAGGAGAGGCTTCTCTGATTCAAAGATGGGGGGGGGGTGATCTCTCACTTATGTGCCTCTCTCCTGTGTCACAATCTGACATGTTTATTGCCTTCCAGACCAGCTGGTCCTTCTGTAGCTTACTCATTTTCTATCTGACATTTTCATTGCTATAAGACAGAAGGAAAATTCATACAAATGCAGTAGCTGTACTGTTCTATTCCCAAGTCTTTGCCTCGAGATTTTTCTAAACCTCACTTCAATTCGCTAAATTTTTCTGCATCAGGTGTTCAAGAGCTGTGAAGAAAAAATATGATACAACATGATTTGACTGGGTCTTAGGCTTCTATTAAAAGGAAGAGTCACCTTACTAGATGCAGTAATACAAATGAACCTGAGTGAGATAACTAGTGCTAAATCAACTTCAGTAAGATTTTCTTTTTCCATTCCATGGGAAGGAAAAGAAATTGCAACCACAGGAAAAAAATATACCATGAACATTAAATCTGCTATTTTCAGAAAGGTATTTCATCTTTTAACAATTGATTCTACCAATTTTGTTCTGAGCCTTCACATTTTATTACTATTTCACATCTTGGATGCACCATTTCTTGTGATCAACTTCTTAGTTTATGGAAGAGGAAGTGCAGGAGTAGGAAGATTGTGGTGCAGCGAGTTATACTGTATCATATAATAAATTCCTGTGCTTTCATCGGGTGCCGTAAGTGGGAAACAAGAAGATAGAAAACGAGACTGAATGGACCTTTGCTTGGTAATTGTTACACAACACCATACTTAGATTTCTTCTGTCAGTGTTCTAGTGCTTAGGATTTTCTAGGTAGATCTGATAACTTCAAGAAAACTATACAGATTTTTAAGGGCAGGAGGAACAAGTATAAGTATAAACACAAACACGGAGAAGTAGGTAATTATCTGTTCATCGCCAGTATTCTCTGAAGAACTCCAAGTTGCAAGTGGTTGGTAGCTGACACATCTTCAGTTCCTACTAGTTCCATATCATAAACATTCTCTTGGGGAAGAAAACATGAAAATAAAATATTTTTCAGTTAAACTTGTGCTAAAAAAGAATATCAGTTGCATGTAATGTAGGGTGTCTCTGTCCCTCTCCCCCATTTCTTCATCTTTCATTTGTTTTCAGTAAATAAGAACAAGCTCTATCAGTGATGCTTCACGTTTGAAGGTAATCCATTTGGAACTGAAGGAATGAGACATGTTTTCTTGGGAGACAAAGTTTTGAAAGCTTTTTTTCTGTCCTATTTTCAAACACAGTATATTTTAAAGAAGATTAGCATTTAATCTTTCATAATTTGGCAAATAGTGAGCTTCATATTTTCTCCTCTGATTTCTGACCGGTCTTAAGATGAGCAACCCAGTTTTTGTTTGCACACACTCAGGTGTAAAAATGTTTTACGTATATCTCTGAGAATAAAGAGATTGTCTTTTTTTTAGAAGTGTGGTTGCAAAACTCTTACTGTTAAATCCATTTTCAACACAGTTAACTGTTGTGTTATGGCTGCCAAATGAAAAGCCATACCTGTGCTGCTGCCAGATAGCCAGTGTAGGTAATAGCTTTAGCAGTTTGCTAGATACCTATTTTAAACAGCTTGAGCAGTCTTGTCTCATCTTAATCTCTGTAACCTAGTGCTGGCGTGTATGAGTGCGTCTAATTATTCTCCAGTTAGACTGGTGAAGATGGATGTAATCTTTTGTCAGGACCAAAAAAACCTGAAATTTGCCACAGCAACCATACCTTAAAGTACTAATACAGTTAAAAAAAAAAATCCAAAACACCAGCTTTCCAGAGAAGTCTCTCCTCTCCAATATTCTCGCCAAAATCCAGAATACCTCAAAACAGGGATGTTGTGATTCAAAGTGGTGCTCTGATTATTCAAATAGGTTCTAACCTAGGAATCCGTGTGATGTTTTCTGTCTTCAGTGTCTCTTCTATGGTGCACCAAAGTATGCTATCCAGCCCCATGTGTGGAGTTTCAGCATGGAACCGTCACTGAAAATAAAAACTTGACATATAATTGGGTTCTTGTAATAGAAAGGAAATAGAAAAAATGTGTAAGAACACTATTTTGAAAATGAATAGTTTCATTTTGGACTGTTGCTTTGTTGATGCTGTAAGGCTGTTGGAAGCTTACAAACTTCTCTAAAATAAGGAAGAATATAATACTGAAACTTAATTTAGTGATTTAAAAAAAAAATGCATATACCTATAATTCTAGATTCCAATCCAGCCTTTTAGGTCTAATGGAATGAGTTTCACCTTTTTGTGAAAGCCAATAATGTAAAGGAACGTGAAGATAACTACAAGCTCAGTATTGTTTTGCTTGTTGGTGAATTAAGCCTTATAGTTTTAAACGAAGGAATTCATCAACTTGATCTCTTTAGCAATCCTTCTCCTTTCAGCTTTCTCTCTTTCTGCTTTGCTCAGCGATCAATGCTTTCTGGTCTGACATATCTGACATGTTAAAACAAAACTTCACAGTCTTCAGATGAGGCCAAAAACGGGTTCATAACCTTCAGTTGAAGAATTTACGGGCATTTCAACAAACTGTTCATGGCGTGATCCATTTTGAAGATGAGTGCAGGATCTCTGCATTTAAAAATAAAGATGCATATACCTCAACAACTGTTTTGCTCTTCACCGGTTTTCCTTTTAGCTTGTTATCATAGGAGGCGTAGCTCATAGAAATTTTTTTATGTTGTTTTAGTCAAATAGCTGGCAGATGGTATATAAACTGCTTGGTTTGATTCAAGATATGAGCAAATAGCTCCTTACAAGATATGAATTCCTCAGTCACCCTCCATTAAAATAAGGAACTCAGATCTGGTATTCATACTCTTATCCAGCACTATGGAAATGCTGCACATTTTCCTGTGATCTTTTGAACTTGGTTGTAAAAGTCTTTTACAAAGTGTGACCAGATGCCACAAATGAGCTGATTTTATGAAATGTAACATTATTTCTCAGGGGTAAGATGCCTGACACCTTCAGCATGCAGTCTTGAACATCTCACTATATGACTTCTTCCTTTTACTGTTTTCAGGAACCTTGATACAGCTAGCATGCACAGCAGCTTCATTTCCTTGACTGATTTCTTAAAAATGAACCATTAAGCAGCAGTTCTAGCTTGTCCCTAAGGTAGTCAGCAGCGAATTTATTGAAGGAATTTTTTGTCACATACTGATGTTTGTTTTAATGTTTCATAACAGCTGTAACTTTTGTACAAATCAGGCACAGCACTTTCTTACCTTCTTGGTATACTAAGCAAACATAATTCTATTTGTTATGGAATTCTTTCTTCTAATCATTGTCTGGTTCTTTTTAAGTGCAAATTTCATACTTCAACTTAAATAACTGCTCTGGTGAAATGACAGTTCTACTGAATCTTGCAAAGGTAGATGGAGACTTTTTTCTGTGGAAGTGATCTGGAGAAAGATTTATGTAAGTGCTCTGAGCTCTAAATTGCACAACAGTGTTGTCAGCTTGCACATAGCAGGTTTCAAAATGATAAGTATATATGCGGGTATTGAACAAGTCACAGACCTATGTGAATGTTTTTAGGTCTATACCCTGTAAACTAGAAAAGCTGGCATTTTTTCAGAGCAAGACAATTGTAAAATTGTCTAAAGGGAAATTATTGGCAGAGCATCTTCATACAGCACCCTTTTGTCCAATGACCCTAAACATTAACAGTGAGTGGGTTTCCAAGCCCTGCAGTTCCTGTTCCCTTTATCTTCCTCCCTGATGCTAGGGAGAGATGTTGCAGCTAGACAGGTTCCTAATTATGAGGAAGAACATAATGGTGGTTTAGTCTGTGAAAGGTTTAAAAGCTTTCACTTAGGCCTTAGTTGAGAGTAGAAGAGTACTGCATAGTCAGCCTGGGGCCAGATGTGTCATCGTTGCTCTGTCTCTTCCCTGTGATGACAAAACTTGCCTTTCTCAACACTTCAGCTGGCTGGCTTATTCAGTAACCTTTCTTTCTGTTATAGAATGGTATTAGAAGAAGCCTTTGTTTTGGAGTAGCAGGCTGTGTACAGAGGGGAGGTGGGCAACGTTGTCAAGTACCTGTTGCTACAATGTGACATGGCCAATTAAGGGCTCACACACGGTTTGTGCAAGAGGAAAACCACTGTTGGCAGAGTTGCTCCATGTACACAGCTGGGCTGTAGTTCTGTTTTTCCTGTTGTGTGGAAACAATACATAACACTTTCTGTCAGAAATGTCTGGCTTTCACCAACCAAAGAACGTATTTCTGTATCTCTTCTGCCTTTTTAATGTGGTGCCTCTGTCTATCCCCTTCAATTGACTTTTGCTTGTGGGTTTTTTCATTAGCTGGAAAGAAGTTCTGACCAATCTGTTGCCTACCTTCTCTTATTTGGCCTAAAGGCTGTGGGCATGGGTATTATGCGTCTATATTGTATGTCACAATAAGAGACCCAAGTGACAGAAAACCCTGAACAGTCATTGTTGCTATGGTGACCAAATCAAGGAAAATAATTAAATTATTATTTTCCTCAGTCCAGAAAGATCAACTCCATAGCCTGTCTTGTTCTTAGTGAGGCTTGGAGATATCCCATGATTTTACACATTATCTTTCTTTGAATAGGACACATGTTCTTAATTTTGAGGTGTTAAGGTGATGGATGTCTCAGATGGGACTGTATGTTCAGTAAAGCCTGTCATTTTAAGCTGTTTCTGTCTGGATTAGGGATTTATTTATTAGCTAAATAAATGCTAATTAACTTCCTCAGTCTTTCAGTTGGAAGATATTACTATGAAATAGCTAAGAAGCAAAGAAAGCATTTGTTCACAATTACTATGGATAAGTGGACAAGATCTGCAAAGACTCTGTCACCCTCTACCACCACAGAGTATTGCTCGCCTAGGAACGCACTACTAGTGGAACACGTAGCAAGCAGAAAATGAAACATGATACTTCAAACGGAGTAACTTCTATGTTGCCTTATTTCAACTGTGTTCTGTATTTAAACATGTTCACATTAGATGCTTTTATATGTGAACACGTTTCAATGCAGATAGCATAGGCATGGAATATATTGTTGGTGGGAGTGGAAGGAAACAGACGAACCTGCAGAGATAATTGCTGACAGATGTCACTGCATTGGGGCCTCCAACCTACTCCAACAGTGTCAGAAGCCATTTGGAGTGTATGGTTGGAAGGAGATCTGGCATGAATACCCATGAAACTTCATGTGGCTGCCTTGGGTGGCAAAAATCAAAATGCTCTGACCCATGTCATAAAAAAGATCAAATAAATTCCTTTCCATGGAAAATCTTCATTAGCTTCGTGAGATCTGTCATCAGTCTTTCAGCATTATATGTCTCCACGGCACCAACCTAAATAATTCTTTCACTTGTATGAAGCCCTTAAACTAGAGTCTTAAACTACCTTTGAGTGACAAGCTTTCAAAGACCATTAGTTGCATGCTTTTCTTTGAGAGGTCTCAAGTTAGTATACTATTTCTGCAGCTGTAGACTGAGATTTCTAGGAAAAAAGACTGCTGGTCATTCCCAAGTTGTTACTTCTGTCTACACAAGTCAATACTGCTTGACTGAGCTAAAAGGGAACACCATTAAAATGAAGACATTCCTGGAAACTGACAGCAGAAGAAAGACTAAGGAGCCTGTGGTCTTACTGGTCAATGGGGCAGTAGGCATAGTGACAACACTGAAAAGACTGAGGTACTAATGTCACTGACATGGATTCTTCTGGCAATGTAACTGACACCCATGTCTTCCAAATGTCTGAGCCCAGTCTGCAGCCCAGTGTGATGCCTTCAAAGGTGCTGAGAAGCTGGCTGATGTTATTGCAAGGCTGTTCTCTGTATTTTTCGAAAGGTGATGGCAAGGGAGAGGTTCCTTGTTTCTGAAGGTAGGCAAATGTCACATTCATCTTCAAAAAAGCATCCTACAAAAGCCATGTCCAGACACACAAAAGACAAGGTGACTGGGAACATTCAGCACAAATTTACCAATAAAGGCAAACTGCAGCTGACTGCAGCAATTGCTTTTTATGATGAGGTGATCTGTTGTGTGGGTAAGGGGAGAAGTGCACATTGTTTACTTTCAGCATAGCTCTTGACACGCTTTCCCATTGCACCCTTATAGCCAAATTGCTGAGATATGGACTATTTAAGTGAATGAATTGGTGGCTGGAAAATTGAGTGGACCATTGGGCTTAAGTAGTTATAATCAATGGGACAAACTCCAGCTGGTGTCTGGTGGTATCTCTTGGACACATCCTAATGACTGCTAAATGGGGTTATTTAGCATTTTCATTAATGATCTGGACAATGACACATAATGCCTGGCCAGCAAGTCTGTAGATAACTGCAAAACGAGGGCAACATTCAGCCTCCTCACGACAGAACCAAGTACTGTCAGAAGGCTCAGAATGAGGACTAGAAGGCTATCTTGACTCTGTAAACACTTCAGATTAGGAATTTGCATTTTCTCAGGATCAAATGATGTTTAGTTGTGACTCTCATAAGGCTCTAAGAGAAATTTGCAATGCTTTCGAAGTTAATGCTAGAGAGAACTAGAAATAAGATGGGAGAGGTTAATCGGGGTAGGTAGGGAAGGGAGGAGAGGAAGCATGGCATGGAAGAGCAAAAGATGTGAACAGGCTTACCCAACAGAGGTTTACACTGACTGCAGACCATCCTATATCTTGTAGATGTAAATAGTTTTCCTTTCTGCATGCCTTTGTAAGGCTGGAAAGAGCGAATTTGTTAGTCATGCCCTGATTCAGTTAAAGAGAGACTCTACCCTCCCCAGGTGTATGTGAAGGATGTCAAGGGGAACGCTCTGAGGCTATAGCAGAAACATATCTTTTTTTTTTTTTTTTTTTTTTTGTTGTTTTTTTTTTTTCTTCTCCTTCTTTAGTAGCATTTTCTGACATGGGAATTTTCTGCCTGTCATCCGACCTGCCACTCTGATTGTCAAGATATCTTTTATAGTATTACTGTCAATGTGCTACTAAAAGAGCAAATGATATTTTTGATAGAACCATGGAATATTTTAAGACAAAATTTACCTTCTGCCTGGTGCTCCTGGAGAATAATTTGCCGGAATGTCATTGAACAAAAAAATTCTAACTCATTATAATTACTCTGAAAACAACATGCTTGAGGGGGGGCCCCAGGGAAAGCTGAAAGACGTACAGTACATGGATACATCGGAAACCACAAGAAAAATGTAGTTCTGGCCTCCAATTAATGCAGACTAATTGATTATGCTTTAGTTGACCTTGATTACCCATTAGAGAGTGTCAAACGGAAAGTCAATATGAATGACAAAAAGTAAAAGTGCGTGTTACTGTAAATCAGGTACATTAGTGACATCTGTCGAGAGTTCAAAATGCTGCTCCAGAAAAATGCTCAGGATTTTAATGTTTTCCTGTCTGACATCCTTTTTATGCTATATGCTAGCCTCATGATGACAAAGTGTCTCTGACAGGGATACAGACCACATCTTAAAAGGCAATTAGAGTGAACAGATATTTTTCTCTAAATAAGTCTTTTGAACCTGTGGGTGTGTTTTTCGGAGACAATATGTCCCCTATAATGCATAATGGTATTTTGGTGGTATGTGGAAGTTCTGGTTGATGATGCATCACAGGCTCATGTCCGTTACTACCAAACCAGATGCAAAACGATTTTTTCATCTTAGTATAGAGGTTTGTTGACGATCTGTGAGTTCTTATAGTAACAAGTGGTCTAAGAATCAATATCCAAAAGCAGGAGAATTTTGGGTTATAATAGATTAAATTCTATGCAGAAATATAACTTACTACAGGGATACTGTTTCTCCCAAGTTCACACTGCTGGAAAGAGGAACGGAGTTGCTGAAGTTACTAAACTAAAGTATATTAAGTAACACAAATGACAGGAAGAAGAGGGACTGTTTTCCAAACAGCTGATAGTCAGTCTGCGAGTTCTACTCATAATCTGGATTTCTTTTGTTCATGTAGACAAATTTGTAATGTTTACTCCTGAAATATGTATAGAATCAGTAAAAAGGAAGACAAAAACCTTACAATTTGCCAATCTTACCTTTGTCTGTGCTTTGCGATACTGATAACAAAGCACGTTATTAGGAAAATGATCATAGCAGTAGAACCAACTTGTATGTCTCCTGAACAGCTGTAAATGAAGTGTGCCTTTCTGTTTCATATCTGCACAAAGTTGATATTACTTAAATGCATAATCATGTCCATATTAGTAGTTTTAGATAGAAGTTAGCTAATGCTTTATCTGTCTCCAGAAATTTTGTCTAAAGCTGTATTTCACCCTGAGCAACCTGCAAACTAAGGTGGCAGTGACCTTCTTATACACTAGTATTATATTCAGACTGTAAAACCTAGGTAATTGTTTCTACAACAGAGTGCCCAAACCTCTCATTTGTAAGAAGAGGTGATGAGGCCAGAGGGGAAAAATCTTAAGTAATAAAAAAAGTCCTCCATGCCCCAATTATTAAGGTGAACTTTTGCCTTTCTCAAACAAGCCATTAAAAAAAAAAAAAAAGTCTAGACTATATCTATTCGTCCTGGAGAAAAATTTCAACAGTAGCTTTATATTCATAAAATATTCCTTGCTTGTGGAGTAATGAACTGCAAATCCATACTGCTACTGTGTCTTAAAGTACTTTCAAAACATACTAATTTTGAAATGGTATTTGTATTTACAAAGACTTGTGTTAAAACAGCTCAAATATTCAGAATTTTTAATGGTCTAGTAAAGTATAACATTGAACTGTTAGTCCGTTGCTTTGTGTCTGTAAAATGTGAAAATAGTAAAGTACCAAGCAATTAGATTATTTTTAAATTTACTCAAAACTATTTATTTAAAATAATTGGCATGTAGTTAATTTGCCAATGGTTGCATAATAAGTAGATTCGTCAGCCTAATATATTGCCTACATAGAAATACCATTTCAATTAATTTTAGCAGTTAAATCCACAGTCAAGTAACATGGGGTTATGATACACATTTTCATATATGTTTTTTTTAAGATGCTTAAAATCTGTGTACAATAAATTAAATAAAGAGCTTGAGGTTGGTTAAGGGTTCTTCTTGCTTCAAATGTCTCTTCTAACACTGATCAATATGTAGGGATCTTTCTGTCTGTATTCTAGAGACAATGTCCCATACAACTAGCAAGGAAAAATCCAGCAAGCTTTACATATGAAGCATGTATCTACTTTGTTAGTACAGCAAACCTACACATTAGTTAGAGTCCATTTTTAAAGCATCATGGATAATTGATTGAGATGGATTCTTAGTGCACAGTACCCATTCAAGTAAATGATTTCCTTCTAGAGTTTTTTCTATTTATCAGAAAGGAAAAATCCCAGTCAGGAAGTACTTTAGCAAACTTGTTTAATGTTCTTTCATGTTTACTTGTAACAAAATGAACACACATCCATCCCTTCAAACAAACAAAAACCCCAAAACAGGCATGTTATAATGGTAAATCCAACTATTCATTTATCAAAATTTATAAAACAGATTGATAAGAGCATTCATGTCTCAAGACTTAACTCAAGACTTTAGCTAAATAATAAATACTCTGCAGCATCTTCATAAATCCATTGAGTAAATTACTCCAATAACACCCTGTTAACTGTTTTATGATTTAAATGGCTGATTTTCTATAAAAATACAGGTGGTTTTTTTTAATTCTTTTTTGGCTAGTAATATTAATAGAACTGAATATTTGATGCACAAAGAGGCTTGGATGACAAATATTTGGTTTGTAAATGTTCATTATAGTATGCTTATATTAACAGAAATAAAACATAAGAATTGCATTAAAATATTATCACAATAGCTGCTGTTACCATTGGCATTAAATATGCAATTAGGGTCTCTTTTTTTTCACACCACCAAATTAAAGATAATGCTTATAGCTAGGTTATTGTATTCTGCTTATTCTTAGAACACAAATGTATCAGAAGTAATGTTGGACTGGTAAAATACAGTGCATATTTGTGTCTGAGAAAACTCACTTTGTCCACAGGAATCGACTTTACCTATAATCATGTTCTTAGTCCAAAAATCTTTGTCATGCAATGTATGCTTTAAATATAACTTCAATGTCAAGAGATAAGAATGTCCTAAGTGATCCTATGTTTCTAAAAATGTCTAGCTTCTTTAAAAAAAATAGCTTATAAAATGGTAAATACTATGACACGTTGTATTGCAATTGCTACTTCAACATTCATTAGTACTCTTTATAGAACAAAGTAAGATATTTTTGATACAGGATATTATACTGAAACTTTTATTTTCTTTCATTTTTAAAAATCATTTTATTGTTGAAATGTTGACACACAGGATTTTTCTATCTGCCCTACTTTTGATCTCAGTAATGAAAACTACTTTTTATATTTATGGAGATCCATATGCATATATACTTGTACATGGATCGTTGGTTGGTATTTTCCATCTTGAATGTAGTCAAAGTGTAAGGCCTCAATACTGTTGGTTTCTGAAGTTTTAGTCCTTGTAGCACATAACCACTTAGCTTGAAAGAAAAGTTATCACAGTCACTGTTAGCATTCCCTTTTGTGTGAGTACACGTGATCCCGAGTTGTTTCAGAGGAGCTTGTGTGCTGTCTTGAGAGGTAAGGATAATCTGATAAGCCTTCTGGTTGTTCTGGTACAGATTATCTGTGCAAAATGCTTTCATTCTGCCTTCTGTAACAGGGACATCCTTTTTCCGTTGCAATCCATTTACCTTATTGTAGAGAAAGCTAAGAGGTAACTTGATTATGTTCTACAAGTACCTACACAGGAAGAATGTTTTTGACAGTAGAGGGCTCTTTACTAAACACTTATTTCTGGTACATTAATTT
Organism: Pampusana beccarii; assembly: GCA_013399365.1. Lineage (NCBI taxonomy): Eukaryota > Metazoa > Chordata > Aves > Columbiformes > Columbidae > Pampusana > Pampusana beccarii. The sequence continues at coordinate 54,140 of VWYH01010293.1, forward strand.
CCAGCACTGAAGCTGGACAAATGGAAAATAACATGCAACTAGCACTTTTTTTAAGCAATTAACAGCAAGGGCAATTAATGATTGGAGTAATTTACGAAGTAAGGTCTTGCACTCTTCACATTGTGCAAACTTTATAAGACTACTGGATGGCTTCCAAAAGGTGTGCTGTAATTTTAACCACAAGGTTACAGGTTTGATGCAGACGTCTGGATGAGGTTCAATGGAAAGAGGTCAAACTACTGGTTCTCAGTCGTTGCTTCTAGCCTACAAATATTAATCTTTCTTTCAAATTACTCTTGACAGATACTGTCATGAGCTTTTCCATGCACTTAAGTCCTCAGGCAAAACCCGCAGAAAATTTTCTGACATCAATGGGCTTTGGATCTAATCCATAGACAGCTAGTTTCTTTTCAAAAATACTGAGTGAAATGTAAGTGAAAAGTTTTATACAAGTATTACTGCAGCAACTAATGTATATGTATAGCAGTAGAATTTTGAAGATGAGAGAATTGAAGGGAAAAAACATGTATTGGAGGAAATGAACAAAGCAATCTTTACCCTACCTTGTAATCTCTCAAATTCAGCATATAGGGTAGTTTGTGTTCCTAAACATTAAAAGACATCTCTTCAACATGCTGTAAAGGAATAAGTACATGCTTGTCTCTTGAATACCAGACCTTCACTGATTAACCATGGCATGTTGTCTTATCGAGCTGTGCTGAATATTTTGAATACCTAACTGTTAAAATCTGCAATGGAAGTTGAACATAATTGTCATAGCCAAATTAAGACTTATTTATAGACTTGAAAGAAAAAAAGATACTTATGCAGATCCTTTAGGAAGGATGAATTTCACTTTGGTTAAAAAATTAAGTAGCAGCCATGTGAACATCCAGAGTATTTTTAAATATGTACAGTGGTTTTGAGTGTGAAGATCATTTTAGAAGCAGAGATGACATTTCTGACCACAGTATTACCAGTTATAAGTTTGTTCTTCTAGGCCAAAAATGGAAGTTTTATGGCTCTGGTAACAATAGCAGTGAATTTAAATAAGCTTACTGAAACACAGGAGATAGTGATTAATGCTTGGCCTCACTAGCCTGACCTTAACTTGTCCTAATCACTGAAAACTATTTGAAAGCAAGTGAAAACAAAAGATGAAATCCCTGCAGAACACCATGAACTTTTGAATCTCTAAAGAATCATATGCATTGCTCTATGTACATACTTGAAGCTAAACCATCTCCTTTCCTGCCTTCTTAATTTTGTTAAAAGTAGGGTCAAAATTCTTGAGAGAGTCGTTTTTGTTTGGGTTTGGTTTTCTTTTTTCTCTACATTCAAAAGATAATTTCTCCCTTCTTGCTCATATGTCCAACATCTGTCACATTAAATTTTTCACTATTTTTTATCTAGGTGCTGGTCTTGAAGCTTAGCCTGTGTTTTTCCTCATGTCTCCTTGTGTTCACTGATCATTTTTTTGAGAAAGTAATTTTCTTTCTTACACTTTTACGTTTTCTTATGCCACATCTTGGAGAAGCCCACAGTGTGTGGGATTCATCTGATCAAATGAACTTATCTAGAATGTAGACACTCTTATGTGTGAGCCGGTAGGTGTCATTTATAGCAGATATGCTAAAGTAGATATTTCAGTGACACCATTCATGTAATTCCAAAGTAGAGGCAGAGCTTGTGAGGTGTGATCCTGAACATTAGGTTTCTGTTGCCGTGAGCTCTCTGTTCTGCGGAAGTCCATGTTACACAGGTCTGTGCCAAGGCTGATGAAATCAGTCTTGTAACAACAGCTATTCCTATGTTTTATGCCACTGGGAATGTTCCCATGCACCTTCGTTCTCTGAAGAAAATAAGTTTTGCAAAGGTGAAAGCACTGAAGTTAGTGGCAGCAGAGGTCCATTAAATGGGACCTACTTTTCTCTACGATTAATGAATTATGGTATCTTGATTGATAATATGCTTCACATTTTCTGCTGAAAGTGTAAGCTACTTAGTTCTCACAGACAACAGTCTTGCTGAGCTTTGCTAATATTCCTTGAAAGAACATTGTATTGGGTCTGGCTGAGATGGAGTTAATATTCCCTATAGCAGTCCTCATAGTGCTGGTTTTTGCATTGGTAGCTAGAAAGGTGTCGATAACTGTGCTGGTTTGACTGAAAATGGGTTAATTTTCTTCATGCAGTTACAAACCTTTCTTTTTCATAGCTAGCATGCTCGTTATTTGGACTTAGTTTGGGAACAAGCAGATAACACTCCAGCACAGAGTTAATGATTTTAATTGCTCTGGTCTGAGAGCCAAAGACATTCTGAGTGCCTTGCTTAAAAGTGTGAGGCATCAAGGAAGGGAGGCAGAAATGGGGCAGAGCCTGGCTAACGTCTAGACTGATCAGTGAGAGTATTCCACCCCATTAGTGTCATGCTAATTATTTAAGAGTGAAGCCTTCCAGTTTCTCAGCCCTTTCGCTACCAATCTCTCTGGTTCT
>VWYH01010293.1:56639-110867 GCA_013399365.1 Pampusana beccarii
AGTGTATTAGTATTTTGTTATTTTGTTAAACTGTGTTTATCTCAGTCCAAGTTTCTCCCTTCCCTTTTGATTCTCTCCCCTGCTTGGAGGGTGGGGTGGGGGAGGGGGTGAGTGAGCGGCTATCGTCATTGTATTGGTAGCTCGGTTAAACCCCGACAACAACACACCAGTGTTTTGGTTGCTGCTGAGTAGTATTTGCACAAAACTAAAGGTTGTTGTTCCAACATTCCCCCCTCACCAGTAGACTGAGGGTGGGAAAGGTCTTGGGAGGGGACATAGCAAGGACAGCTGACCCAAACTGACCAAAGGGATGTTACATGCCATACGATGCCTGCTCAGCAATAAAAGAGAAAGGCGGCGACACACACACACATGGGAATCAGTTATTAAGACATTTGTATTCCAGAGAAATTGCTATGCATACTGAAACCCTGCTTCCTGGGAAGTAGCTGGACATTGCCTGCTGATAAGAAGTAGATAATAAATCTTTTGTTTTCCTTTTCTTCTGCATGTGGCTTTTGCTTTATTAAACTGCCTTTATCTTGACTTATGAGGTTTTTTCTATCTTATTTTCTCTCCCCCACCCCTTACCCTGCTGAGGAAGGGAGTGATAAGGTGGCTTGGTGGACACTGGCATCCAGCCAAGATCAACCCACCGGAAATATGTACGTCAGTCCTATTTGTAAGTGCACTTATTTTAGTCACGTTTTCACCATAGCCATAGACGGCTTCTTCAGACTTGGGAGAAGGAGGAATTCACCCCTTCATCAAATGCTTCATTTAGGATTGTTGTTGATGAGACTGTAATTCATTTGCTTGTACTGTTTTCTGGTGTATGTAAAATAACTTATACCTCATCAAGAAAAGTATTTTTTATAGCCTGAGAAAAATAATCCATCCTTGATTGACTCTTCCAATAGCAGTACTTTGTACTGGAACAGCAGGAAGCAGTTTAAGATTCTTTATAATGTCCAAAAAACCCCCTCTTTTCCTGTCTTTTAGCAACAACAACAGAACATATAGCTAGATCACCCTAGTCCCACTGTGAAATAATTTTATCTTGTCCACTTGTTATCACTTGAGGTTTTTCACTGATTTCACAGCTGTATTACTTGTATCTCCTCCCTGCATGATGTCTTAAGGTCTGTTCCAATTTATTTATCTAGATTTTATGCAAAGGGAGAAGTTACAACTCTCTGATACAAAGCATCTCATTTTCCAGGACACCCCACAGATATTAGCAATTACACTGGAATACAAAAGGTTTTCATCTAAGGAAACAATTTGTTTTCCTGTAAAGAATACAAGATCTCACCTCTGAAAAGGGATTTTTTTGTTGTTGTTGTTTCTCTCATAACTGTGAATGACCTCTGATACCCATCTGGTCTTTCCACAAATGCAAAAAAGAAAACCCTTCAAGGGTAAAATATTATTTATTCTACGAGAAAACAATTTTAAATTAGAAAAGGAAAGTGTTTGACTTTATAACACTGCATGTGTCTGATTTGAATCACTCGCAGCTTGTACTAATACACACTCTTAAAATGTTATATTGCATAATATCTATGTGGAAAGTATAAAAACCTTTCTCACCAGTGAGCAATTACATATGGTCTGAAAATTAATCCCTCACTACCAGAATACAAAATAGAAAGCCAGATTTGTTAGTAGGCTCCAGCTGCTTTGTGCTTCTCAGACAGTGCAAAATAACCATAGACCCAGCTTAAATGTTCAGCTAAAGTGGGTTTACAGCTGCTTTCCATTACCAAAGCAGTGGAAAGTAACTGGAGGGGGCTCCTTATTCTGGCCCATTCTGCAACTTGATGCCACAACCTGTGTTGTACAACAATACTAACAGCCTGGCTAGGATGCTTCAGTACTTTCCTATTGCTAACTGTGAGGACACCTTTGTGAACTAAGAACCTATGATTACACAGGTGTTAGGTGGAAGAATAAAGATGAGAAGCTTCATAGTATTAAGTGTCTAATACATTTGTGATTTTCCACATATCAGAAGTGTGTGTTCTGGTGAAATTTACATGGATAATATAGTGCAGTTGAAATAATGGTCAAGTTCTAGCATGAATATGCACAACTATATTGGACTCTGGGTATTGGGAAGTTTTGTTCATGTTTTGCCAGTGCTGACTTATCCTGATCTATTTTATACATGCTGAAATTGACCCAGAATTTATGAGATCTGTTACTAGCTCACAACTGGCATGTTAAAATTTATTCAACAATTAAGTTTTCATATCATCATATATATATGTATCTGGTACTTCTGATTCTTTTCCAAGACCAAAAATGGTCCCAATATTCAGTTCTGTATTCAAAGCAGGGAAAGAAATCCCAGTTGTCCATGTGAAGCATCTATAAACAATGGAAGAAGAAATCTTGACAGATGTAACATTACTTGTCCCTAGCAGGCATAAATTACTTTTGGACTCCTTTCCAATCCTGCCGCAGTAAAAACTGATGGAGTATATCACCTATAGTAATGTAAGTTTGCATAATAATCAGAAGTGTTTAAGCTAAAAGCATTTCAAGAAGTGATGCTTATGTACAAGTAGTCAGGAAACACTCCATGTCACATGCCTGGCTAACAAGTTGCAGGCAGTCTGGTCGAGAGAGTTCGTATCAAGGTTTTGAGTTAAATAACTGGATCTGCATCTTCTTCTCTTGACTCCTATGGATTAGGCTGCTTGTGTTCAAGATCAGCTCTCCGATTATACTGTATAACCTTGGATTTGGCTTTTGTGAAAAGCAGCTAAATTGGGAGAGTCTTGAGAAGCCTTGCCTGGGGTCTCCACACATTGTTTTGGGAACTACCTTTATGTACCACAGGAAAGAGCCTGAGCTAAGTTGCAGTCATGCCTGTAGGCAGTTTTCCTGATCTTGATATTCCTGTGCTGACTTGGCTTCCTGGATAAGCAAGGGCCCTGCCCAAGACCTGGAGCAGCATGCGGTAGTTATGAATTGTGGCCAGCCCTGGTTCCCAGCCCTAGTTCAGCCTGGTTTCCCTCACTGGGGATTGCAGTACAGGGTCTGGTCAGGGAATGAGGGCACCATGCTGCCCAAGCCGCTCCACTGCCACCCACTCTAGTGCCCAAGATTTCATCCCTACAGCCCCTGCCCATGCTGTTCACTGGTGTCTGAAAGGATGAGAGAGTAGTTGACATTGTGAAAGATGTTATGTTGGTTGGACTATCTGCTAGAAGGCAAAAGAGACAGAACTCAAAAAAAAAATGGTCAAGATATGGTGGCTGGAGCAGCCAGCAACTGTAGACTCATAGCATCTCCTGGTTGTGAGCATAAAGTTATGGCTTCACTATTCTGGTTTTGACACCCTGTCTGATTTGGCATAAACCACACCAACAGCAAGATCTTCAGCATCTGGTAACCTAATACAGTTGACACAAACTATTCTTTTGTATATTTTTCCACAATGGTCTGTTATATTTAGTGAATAAATGTTGATGATGTTACAGATATTTCTGCATGACTTGGTACAGCTTTTGATGAAAGAGGATTACACTAAGATGTAATACCTTGCACCTGCCTTAGTCTAAGACATCATATGAAGTTTCCACAGTTCAGCTGATGCAGGAAAACTTGACAATCTGTCGTGCCATGATATATATTCAAGGCCTTTAGGAAACAATGAATTCCAGAGTTACTGATAAAGGTACTTCGTGCCTAAACATCTCTATATTTTTAGAATCCCACTTACGTGACAATCTAAGACTGCTATGAATGTTACAATGCACCAAATTACTTAGAAGAGAGCTTAATGTCAACACAAAAAGAATAAAAATATTAAATGTGGTTATGTAGTCTTTTTCATCAGTGGATTGTTCCTACATATTTTACTGTAGATAATAAGAGAAGGGATTATAATTTTGCTCTGGGCAAGCTTGTAAAATAATACCTCTTTTTAACTCTGTTATATGTAACAAACTGTCATCTACAAGCAGTAGGAGATTCATCATGTATCATCCATGTTCAACTTTTTATTCTCAAAATTTAAGACACCAAAATATATTATTTTGTTGGTGGTGGTGGTGGTTTGTTTGTTTGTTTTTTGTCACTGGTTAGAGAGTCTCTAACTCAAGGAACCATTTGTCAGCAAGGGAGAGTAAGATCCCTGAACTGCTTAGATTATACTGCTCTTTTTCATCTTTTTTTCAATCTATTAGTTTCTCTGAATAAGTGTATACTAAACTCTTTAGAACAGCCTGAACTGTTAGACTCTTTATATAGGAGTAATTTGGGTAATTTCAGGGCCTACAGCATCGAGACTTTTTGTCCCTTTTGTTCTCAAATTCTGCAAAATGTAAAAAAGAAAATTTATTAATAAAGCAGTCGTTGAGTTCCAATAGCCATACAATGATGAATCCACAATAGCAGGGCTAGAACCAGAACAGCCTTGATAGGCTTCTGGCCCCCATGACAATGCTTGTTGATGCTTCCAGTTAAGACAGAGTCATTCCTGTATGTATCTTCTGCCAAGCTCTTTGACCTCTTTTTCGAAAGCAGCCTGTCAGAACAGGAAATTCGTGCCTAAGTCATCATTTTAATCAGGCCAATGCATTTTAAAGAATTAATAATGTCACCATTTCTCTGGTACTATTCAGTTAACTGTTATCAATATTTGAGGTTACTGGAAAAAATGTGAAACTCCCCCTTAGGGAAAAATGCTGATTTTACTCATCTCCTTTGAGAAAATATTTGAATATTTTGAATATTTTGTAACCCTCCAGATCTTTCAAGACATCTTATGTGTTTGCCCTGGGGGCTTGATTCTGGAACCATTTACATCAGTTTTAAACAGAAGTATATTCAGCAAAATGATATGTTATTTCACCAGTAAATCAGGTTAGCATAAAAATCTGAACCAGTCTGCATTTCATACTTACTGCTTAGGCTTCCCATTTCTTTCATTAGCACTCCCCTTTCCTTTTCTAGAGAGACCTGCTTTTGATTTACAGTAGTAACCTTCTGTCCTGCATGGGGTTAGCCTTTGAGCTATTAATTTTTCATTTTTAGCTTTGGGCCAACTGTTTGTAACCTTTTTGTCTTGCATCAGTGGTATTCAGCCTCTTGTAGTTTACAGCAATCATGTAGCAATGACCTTATAAACTTTCTGGTTTTACCTTTCTCCTTCTTGAGTGTTCAAATTCACATCTAGCACGGCAGTGTATTGTTCAGATACTTACTTGGCTTTCTCTTTTCAACAAGCACAAGTTCTGCTTCAGCAGTCTCTGGCCTCTTTCACTTTGGTTTCTAAAACTGTGTTGGAAACAATATTACTGAGGTAGCTCCCAAACCATTTGTTTGCAGGCTCTGCTTATCCTATCTGTTGCAGCCTATGTAGGAAACTGTCACCAGTGTTCAAGGGGATATTTACCCTCTCTCTTTTTTTGGGGACATCTGTGGTCTTTTTCTAGTAGGGGAAAGGTGAAAGTTTTTATCACTTAAAAAATAAAAAAAACTAAATAAAGCCAGTCTTAATAAATTCAGTCCAGCAGAAAGCAGCAACAAGCTGGCTTTGTTTTCATCCACACTTGTTTTATACGTATTCTCTTCCACAACTTTTGCTACCACTGTGTTATCTTCAGATTGTATCTGGTGCAGATTTCTCTTTTTCTAACTGATGATAAATTGTTTCAAATATCAGAGAAATGCTCAGCACCTGTTGGACTGACACTATGCTATCTTACTCTGGTGTTAGAGAAATAGGAAGCTTCAAAGCAGAGTTGATCCATAAAGGAAGGCCATAAAGATGAAAATGTATTGCCTGGCATGCACAGGTGTAAGGACTTGCTCATTTTGTCCAATAAATCTGTCAGGGATCCATCACACTGCTAGCAGGATTGTAAAGAGCATATGAGGCTGGAAGGTGATCACAGGATGCATGCATCCTCTTGGCTTTTCCACTTTCTTAAATCTAGAGCTCTGTTATAAAGAGTAATAATAAAAGAAAAAAAGTAAGGCACTGAATTCTTTTAATGTAAATGTTATACAAACAATTTGTGTAATTAGTTCAAAGTTTTTAATTTCATCCGTCTAAAATTATAAAGCAAATTACAATAGATGCTTTATAAAGTGTAAACAAATCCTTGGAGTTCCCTTTGTCTTAATAAATTTACTTTGAAATTATTTGTTGCCATTGAAATTAATGTGTTTTTCTTCTGTTTCTGTTGGCTTTTTGAAAGAAGACCTGGATGTAATCTCAGATCTTAGAATTTTACTTCATTCTTAGTTAAGAATTTCACCTTTATTGTAAAATCCTAGAACTATGGAGAAGCTTTTAAATAAATTGTTGTGTCATGATTGCAGCTGAGGTGCAGATTTCAGGAAGTTGTGTCGTAAAGGTTTCTATGATGTGTTTAGTATAAAGGTAACCTAGAGCTTTAGAAATCCATTGTTTCCATCTGAATGTAAATTTTCAGATTATTATTATCAGTTTCTGGTTTTAAGAATATTTTCAGTTTAAAAATCCTTAAGAGGTTGTTGTTCATGTGGTGCAAAATGCCTTGATTATAATTGTATGTTAAAAGATATTCTCCTTCCTGTTTGGTAACGTTCTTACTGCAGTACACTTACATTTGGAGTCAAAGTGAACGTTTACTCTTATGAGCTTATGACACTTGACTTAACATTTCTTTTTTGTAATTTTTTTTTTTGCATTTTTTATATGTTTCAATCTATTTTCTTTAACAGTTGTGCAAAACCTACCGACATTTTGCTTCATAGTGGAAAACTGGAAGGAAAAAAGGACATGATTTTTTGTTATTGTTTTGAATAGTTGATAGTGTGAAATGAAAGACTGGAATTTGTTTTGGTTCTTCTTGTGTGACATTCTTTTTAACATTTTTTGGTTTATTTTGATCAGTTCTCATTCTTTGGAAAAGGCCCTTTTACATGTTTATTGCCTAGATTATGGGCTTTTTCTGGGATTTTTTAAAAACAAAACATACACACAACCCTCCCCCCCCCCCCAACAACAACAACAACAAAATATACAAAACCAAACAAACAGACAAAATACCCTAAAAAACAACAACAAAAGGCAGAAGGTTTTTAGTAATTCCTTATTAAGCTGTGGTTTTTCAGACTAAACTTCGAGGGTGGGGGTAGCAAAGAAAGACCTTGGCAAATTTCTGTGGAATAAGAGAATCACACTCTAAATACTCCTCAAACATGTGTATATTTAGTATATTTAGTTAACCTAATTCAAAGTCTTTGCAGTCTCACCAAATGACTATTATTAAGCTAATTACAATGATACATTTTTAATACCTCTAGCATTCTGGGGAATGGAATTATGTTTTCCGTGTACTTATCCTATGCTCATTTTGTATCTTAGGTCATTGTTATTAGTCTCCCTCAAAATAAATGATGAAAGATTATGGTAAATCATCGGCATCCTGAGTCTTTCACAAGCAGGATTATGAAATTGAGGATGAAAATCACTTACTACTCATTCTAGGGTCTGATGGGAGGTATTTTATGTTTTTCCAGAACTGTATATTTTGCTCTTTCTTTGGTCTGCAATTCCACAAATACACAAACTTTGCCCTACATGCTATATTCTATATACATTGGCTTTAAGTTCTTCAGTATTCCTAGAACTGGTTTTGCCCAACTCCCAAGGCAGCTGTCCTTTAATGACCAATGACTGACCAATGAAGAATCCATCTGGCTGAGGGTTTCTGGTTTCATAATGTGTTGGTACACACAGGGCCTTTACAATTATCTGATACTGGACTTCTCTGTTCTGCATTTTTATTCTAGGGTCATAGTTCACTCTGCACAGGAAGACTACTTAATATTACCATGTGTTAATTACAGATAAGTATCAAAATTGCTGTAATGGTAGGCTTTATACAACACAATTGTTCAAAGCTAAAATAAAACTAAAACTAATTAGATAATATTCACCTGGTCATTAAACAGTTGCCATCACACCTAAACAAGTTAAAACAATAGCTTCAGGCACATCAAACCAAGTGAAGCCTGACAAGACTGAAGTCTGAGACCTTGCAATGTTAATGCAATACCTGAATTCTACTGCTAACAGTAGTAATATTATACTTACTGGAGTTGCAGGCTACAATGAAGTGCGAAAAGAAATGGGTATGCTGTTGGCAATAAAATAATTCAGAGATGGAATCTTACAGTCTTTTCTAAAACTCTTGTGATGCACAGAAGAGGCACTACATCATTCAAAGCGATAAGGGTTTGCACATGCTTAACTACCCAGTATAGATTCTTCATCTTGAAATAGGAATGTGTTTCTGTCTAAAGAAAATATGTAACATGTCAAATCTAATAAGTAGGGTATAATGTCCAACTAAAACATTTTTGTGAATTAACTTGTTTAAATTGATTTAGTATCTCAAAAACTTTTTTTAAAGTTTAAACCGTATTTTTGCTATAATTTAGCTTAGAATTTACTGCCACTTACTTTAGGAAAAACGTCACTTCTATACAGAGAAAAATAATTGAATAACCTGTGACTACATTTATACAACTAGGTTTTTTTAATATTCAGAAAATTTCAGAGAATCGGACTACCACAAAAAGAATATTCATGTGGCAGTAGAGCTGCTATACAATCTTGGCTTCATGTTTGCAGTATTTTTTGTTTTTTACGAATCAACACAAGTGTGTATAATAAGAAGCTTCCCGCTTCCCTTGGTCCAAATACCAAAGAGTTGAAAAAGCTAAAGTTTTAGTTGCTCATGCAGCAGTTACCTCCCATAGACTTTGATTATATAACACCGATTCTTGTATAACATAATTTGATAGATATTTATTTGGTTGTTTTCCTACATGTGGCATAAGTATATTGCTGTCTCACAACTAAAAGTATCAAATATGCTATGGTAATTATCAGGGAGTGGTACATCTGTGAAAACCATGTTGTACACAAAATATATGTGTTATACAATTAAATAAGTGAGATCCTTTTCTGTTCTTTTTGAGATACTAGTAGAGTTTTGAAAACTATATAGATTAGAAATTAATTTCTGTAAGAAGTGTCATAATACTAAAGAAACTGCTATGATTGCATACAATCATGTAAAATACCTATCCTAGGAGAAACATTCAGTGCTAGTAAAATCTAAATCAATGTCCTCGGATTATCATAACATTGAAAGTCCTAAATCCTGAAGAAATTTGATTCTGCTCAGGTGAAAGCTTGTAAAGTTTGGTATTGAGATTGTGAAGTTTATAATTTTCATTATGAGTAGCAAGCCATCTTAACAAAACTTTAAGGGCACATTTACTAATAAGATAGGATATCTGCATCTTATAACTTCTAGGCCCATGTTGTCACAGCTGTAGTAACCAGCACTTTGGGTGGGAGCTCAAGAGGTGATGTGTAGGTATAGAGGAGCTGCCTACTGAGCAGACACAGCTGGTGTCATTCCTCCTGGAGGAAACAGCAGCAATAAAAATTTGTTGAAAGCTGCTTTGTTTTATTAGCGAATTAACTACAGTTTTATCAACTAGTTCTTCTGAAGTAGATTAAGCCACACCCGGTAGAAGACCATAGTTTTCCTGTGAGGTGTGCCTGATGTGATGTCTGTTCTCCACCACATGAGAAGAGCCTCGTGGTGGTGCTGCCTACTGCATCTGCCTCAGAGGGGTATCCAGGACACCAGTCTGCCCATGAAAAGAGAATGGATAAAGTGAGGGAGCTAGTAAATGCTTTTTTAGTCCTCATGAAGCATTACAGTGCAAATGAATGTTAATTAACCTTGAAAAGATATTAGCTAAGGGTGTGATCTTCTCTTTTAGTTTAGAGAGAAGAAATGGCCTGTTTCTGCAATAATTAGAATAGTCAAGCTTCTTCTAAATTTGGGTCTACAAGTAAAGTTCCTATTAGTTTGTTTTTAAAAGATAGTTTGAATACAGATTTTTAATTAGTGAAACACTGAAGTTCACTATCTTTTAAAACACTTGCATTTCCTATACATGCTCATGTTTTCTTTCTTTCTGATGTGCACCCTTAGATGTGCAGTCAGACATATGCAAATTTCGTATCTGCTGGATTTAATTTGTAGGATACCTAGAGGATAGGTGGTTTAAAAATGTTTTTTCATCCCAACAGAGTAGATTTTAACTAGGAACAATGATTGCTAAATTCATTCACTGCATATGAAACTGCAACAGGAGTCAAATATTTACTAATTATCCCCTATCCTGAAACCCAATTTCTTAGTTAATCTGGATTTCTAAATCATATCGAAACCTAATAGAACTCAAGGCACCTTAAAAATGAAACGACTGTATGTATAAGTCCATGTTAACAGGGAGAATCTAGTTAAATCAGCCATTTTCTATGGGCATATTTTATCTTTGCCATTTGAAACAATAAAAAGATGGTTGTAAAAGAACACCTAAAGAATGAAGAATTTTCTGCCTTGAGTAGAGCTTTCATTATATTGCTCTAGGTGGGAGAAATTTAAATTCAGATCCCATTGCAGGCTTTATCTTTGTGAAGGCTGGATCAAAGGGAAATTAATCTGTTACATATGAATCACCAGAAATTATTTGATCAAAGGATCAGTGCTCAGGCCTCATCCATTCAAGTTTTGAATACCTCTGAAGGTAGTAATTCCTCAAGCTCTCTGTGTCTATTCTGGCATTTAACCTCCTTCACTGTGAAAAATGTTTGCTAAATATCTAATTGGACTTATCATGGATGTGACCTGGTTCATTACCTCTCATCTGCCCTTATGTACCTCTGGGAGAGTTCGGCCTCAGCTACCTTGTGGGACAGTGTAGAGAAGAGGGAGATGACAGGATCATCTTCCCTGAGCTTTCTCTTCAAAACGCTGAACTAATGCAAATTCGTCAGCTACTCCTTATGTATCATGTTCTCCATGCCCAACCATCTTGGTTGCCTTCCACTGGACTCCCTCCAGTCTTTTTGTATGCCTGTCATCTTACTGGAGAGCCCAAAACTGGTCGTAATACTTCAGATGCGGCCTCACAAGTGCCAATGTTAGAATACATCAGACACACTGGAAAAAAAAATAAAATAATGTTTATATGTTATGTCACCTACATTGTCTCCCTTTTTTATTTCTTTATGCCTTGTCTTTTCTGAGTAATATACTCTCTGATTGTTGTCATTCATAACTACGTATTTCTGCATACCCTACAGCTGACATGATCAAAGAAATTGTTAAGTCAAATCTTGCAAACTCCTGAAGGATTTAAGAAATTGATGCATGGAAGGGAAGGAGAAACATACAATGACAACATTGTTACAGAAAGTGGTACTGATGTTCAGTACAGATCAATATTTTTTCTGAGTTTCTGTTTAGCCACAGCTTTTCCAGTGGGAATTGGTGGGGTAGAATGCTTCTGAAACTCTTGTCCTTCAGATAAGGTTAGAAGTCATGTTGCAAGTGGTATTCAGTACTACCCTGGGTTATTTTCCACAGTGTTAAGGTTATCTTTTATTTATGACCTTCTTACTTAAATCCTTTTTTAATATATATAATCATTGCTTTTCAGTCATTGCTGTAATGTTTTGTATGCCCTGAAGACACTGTCAGAACAAGACGTCCTGAGACGTCTACCAGCTGCCGCTTAGTCTGAGTAGGGCACGGAAAGCATATATGTGATACCTGTTTCACACTGAATATGCTCACTCAGAAGACTAAATAATAATTTTTATTTCATTGTATTTGCATTTTGTTACCAACATAATAAATACAGTAATTCTCCTCACAACCATTTGCTGTTCAATGGTTGTTCGCTCTTGAACGGAAATGCATTTTATTGAGGGCTAAAATATTTTATGTGCATAGAAGAGATTGCAAATTTATGTTGCTATTTGAAAGCAAAAATAGTAAATTTTTTTGTTTGTTTTTAACTTGGAATATACTTGGTTTATTCAATTGGCTAAATCAACATAGATGCTTTATTGAGTAACCCTAAGGTTTTTTTGTGTACTATAAAATGAAGTTTGAGGTAAAAGTAACCAGTCTAATTGAAGAAAATGGGAACTTTTTTTTTTCATTGTGAACAGCATAACATACATGTTCTTCAACGTATTAATATAATTAGCTGCATCTTAAAGGAAAAACTACTCTCTATATTTCACCCTGAACTTAAATAATAAGATACATCAATTCTCAGGAATAGGATGTGCAAGTCTAAAAATAAACCTTCAGCAAACCTTTCCTTGTTCTTCCTTGTTCACTTCGATTTAAAAACTACTTTTCTAAAGTAGGGTAATAGAGACAATAATCTATAATGGAGATATCCCAATTAAGAGGGTTGGACTCTATTAATTTGCTAACCCATTAGCACTCTTGTGTGTTTTTATCTATCAGGACAACTTTCTTCTTCCTGTAGGGAAAATTATTTTCAGGGGATCTTTGGCTATATTTGTCATACTTGGTATCAAATTTCACATGCTGTTCTTGAATCTAATTTAACATATATTTTCATTTACATAAATTTAAATTTCCTGTATTTTCCTCTTCTGCATTTTCTTAAGAGATATTACCTCCATCCAGAAAACAAATCAAGTTCACTTCTTCTTTCACTGCGTACTCACAATCACACACACATTTACCTGTGTTTTGTTTCTCTGGAATAACACCAATTTTTATGTTGTGCATCTGTCTGTATACTCTAAATTGGAACATACTGGATTTTTCTGCATCTGAGAGACAATCTATCTGCTCCTGAAAACCTTTACCTGATGTCTTCTTTGCTGAGTCAGTCTTTGGAGCAAACATAGCTGAGAACCTGATAAACCATTCAGACTGGAGAAAATATATTTCCCCTCATATGAGTATTTAACATATGAAAGTTGCTCGAGGCATATCCTGAAGCAGTTGCTCAAATGGAGCTGCTGTGTGTCAATCCTACACTAGCACATCTTTTTTGCTTTCTTCTCACACATTTTCTAGTACACAAGTAGGGCAGGACTGTGACACTGCACTTCCCCCTTCTCCTTCTACCCGCCCCCCCCCAAAAAAGACCTGATCTATTTGTTGACAATCATGCCTAAAGATATGTAGCCCTCAGATGTCTCATATGCAAATAAGAAAAAGAAACAATTTCCTACCTTTTTTTCACAGTAAAATAATGTTGACTTGGTATTACTGCAGCTCATTCTATTTTCATTTACTCCCTCATTTTCACCAGTCTGGAAATATTAGTTTCTCACTGAAATCTCTTACCTTATGCTTTTTAAAGAAATTGTATTAAAAAGGGAATTATGCAACAGTGTCAAATTCACAGGAAGCTCTTCACTGTTTCAGCCTACTATAATCTCTTCTTATAGAATGAAAATGATCTCCAGAGCATGTGTTGAAATGACACTGCTCAAATTTAGATCTTTTGTTGGACTGTGCATCATTCTATTCCCTATTGTTTATCTTTAAATGCATTACAGATATTTACTGCATTAGGATCTAACAAACAAACAAAATAAATAAGACAAGGTATGAAGTTTTTTCACTGATTTTTTTTTAGTTACATTACCTTCAAAACTGAAGGTGTATGGAGATGTCTCCTCCCTCACTAGCTTCATTTTCTGTCCAGCATGTTCACTATTTTTAGTCATGAGCAGAAGTTAATAATGTGTTTCTCTTTTTTCTCCTTCTTGCTACTACTGTCCTCAGGAAAAAATAAACACTTTTTAAAATAAGTTTCAAAAATGCAAATGAAGGAGCAATCTGTGGCTTTTTAATCTAGAGAAATATTCAATTATTGCAGATAACATGAAAAACATGAAAATGTTTGGACCTAGCTAGTTGTTGCATAACATAGAAGAAGCTGTGCTGAGAGTGATGGATCACCTATCTAGATTGAAGATAATGATGTGGAAATGAATTGTTCTGAGCAAAAAGGAAAATAAAATTATTTTATCCTACAGATATCACTTTGGTTTTATTGTTGTTGGAAAGGTGAAATTGGTTGCCCTCAACCAAAAAGTATCCATTTTTGTCTCACAATATTCCATATTGGTTTTAGGACTGCTTTTGGGGATTTTTTTTTTTTCCATCTTCGCTCCCCAGTCTTGCTTGGTCCAAATGGTTTTTGTCTTGTGTTTGAGTTTTTTCCCCTTCAGAAAAAGTTTCAGTGGGAAGTATTCCTCTTAACAGCTTCAACTTCTTGGAATGATGGCAGTGTCCACATATTTGAGAGACTTCTAGTCATACTTAGTTGTCTTCATGAAGATGAAAATTCTTCACTGTCTTGCTTTGGCTTATTTCACAAATGTTAAGATTCAGCCTGTTTCGAGCAGATCTGGCTGATTCCCAGGAAAATTACACAAAATTAAAACAGGTTTTATATTTCTAACTACTGGCTTGAAGTGAAGACATAGACCTGCATCATATAACTGAATCAACAGCTGGAATTATATGAGGCTTATCTGTGAAATAAGACTTGCTGCTTGTTTGTCACAATGTTGAGGTGTCAGAGTTGAGCAAGGTTATTATCTTTACTCACTGGAGCAGGCTGTGTTGATGTGGAGCCACAAGTGTTTTGTTGAATGCCTGGAGAGTCAAAGTGTGGTTTTGACCTTGGTGGCTAAGATCATTTCATAGAATCACAGACTGCTTGAGGTTGGCGAGCACCTCTGGAGGGCATCTCATCTAACCTCCCTTGTTTAAGCACGGCCACCTAGAGCTGGTTTTCCAGGACCATGTCCAGATGGCTTTTGAATATCTCCAGTGATGAAACGTCCACAACCTCTCTGGGCAATCAATCTTTGCCAGTGGTCACCCTATCAGTGCAAAAGTGTTTCCTGATGTTCAGACAAAACCTCTTGTGTTTTGGTTTGTGCCCATTGTCTGTTGTCATCGGCAATCAGTGAAAAGAGCCTGGCTCTATCCTCTTTGCACCTTCCCTTTATGGTATTTTGTAGGCATAGTTGGTATTCCGCCAAGACTTCTCTAGGCTGAACAACCCCAGCTCTCTTATCCTTTCCTCATAGTATACATGCATCAGTCTCATTATCTTCTGATTGGTTTATGGTCTCTAATATGTCCATCTCTCTCTTATATTGAAGAAACCAAAACTGGACACAGCACTCCAGTTGGAGCCTTGCCACTGCAGAGTACAGGGGAAGGATCACCTCCCTTGACTAGGTGTGCTGCCTAGTGTTACTATGTTTATTAAAATTTACTAGTCCTTGCTGTGATTTACAGGAATCAGGGCTCAAGTTAGTTGAAAAAAAGAAACCAAACCAAACCAAACCAAACCAAAACCAAACCAACAAAAAGACCAAACCAAACCAACCAAACAAACAAACAAAAAAACCCAACACAAATAACAACGAAATAACCTATAGTCATAGTAGACATAAATAAAACCTTTCTGATATTGCTGGAATACTTATTTAGGAACTTAACTTTGAGCCAGGGATAAGGTAAGACTCCTTTTACTGAGAAGCTACAGATGTTTAACTGTTTTGTAGACCTTTCATTCAGTACTGCACACTGCCCAAATCTGTCATGGAAGGAGTGATAGCAGTAGTTATTTCATTGCACAAAGATCTTGGGAGGTAACTACCTTTTTGTAATAAGTGGACTTCTGTTTTTCTTCTTTCTTTTATTTTTAATTTGCTGTATGATTAGTACTATTAGTATTGCTAAGGGGAGAACCTGCTAGCCCATGAACTAGTCACTTAACAATGAGGTTGCCTTCTGTGGGCTTACTATAACTCCAGATTCCCATTCCTAAAGAGTTAAGAGTGCAATGACATTAGTTTAGGTCTCAATACCACCCAAATAGTGTTACCAATCACAACCTGCCTATGATGGGAAAGAGAACTTGTGACCATGTAAGTTTCTAGCTAGCGTGAAAGCAAAGAAAATGCAAAATATTTTTAAGTGGCTCACATGCATATGCCAAATCTGTTCCAAACGTAAGAGAAAGATACGGAGAACTGTAATAGGTGAGCTCTCAGCATCCTGGCTTTTCTCTTTCAAAAGAAAATCAGAATAGAAAACACAGATCTCATAATCAAATTCATTATGTATAATATTGCCAGTTTGATGTATCTGTAGTTGTCGTCTCAAATGTTTTAGGGGAGAGAAAAAGAGGCCAGCACACTCAGAAATGAGCTTAGATAAATTGAGCACAACTGTGATGTACCGACAACATTATGTGGCTGATTACAGCTTACTTGCCTAATAAGCATAGCAGCTGGGATAGAAAGAAGCCATGATGATGTCCTGCCACTATCAAAGAAACAGCAAGTAAACTGGTTTCTCAGATGAATGCTATTCTCAATTTCTACCTTATTCACTGCCTGAATAAGATTTTATAGCATTTGTGTTGCAGCAGCGACCAAGCACACAGTTAAAAGGAGGTTGCTTTCTTAATGTACAGTACAGACTATTTTTTATTATTTTACAGTTTAAATAGAACTGCTAAAATAGACCTGGGGAATGGAGAACTGAGGTCATTTAGTTAAGGTCAAACAAAAAGTCTTCAGAGAATAAGGAATTTGGTTTAAATCTCTCATCCTTTGCTTTTACCATAAATACATCTAGCAATTGGCTTATCTCTAAAAGCTGGGTAAATTAAAGGGGCATTGTCAAGTTTGCTAGACTCTCATTTGAATTATTTTTTTTCTAATATCTATCTATAATCTCAGTGTAATCCTTTATTAAAAATACTTCGTTTTCCCCCAGATCATTATACAAACCATTATCAACACAGAAAGGCTCATGAGGCTGCTAACAATAACAATGCCGAACATGTGGGTTATGAAAGAAAACACTCCAGAGCTGAAACAGATTTCTCTTTCAAGTTTCTCAGGAGGCACTAGAAACAACGAAAAAAATATTTTAAAAGTCTTGTTTCAGAGATGTTGAACTGCCACATCTGTTGAAGTTCAGTTGGAGTTATAGATGGTGTATGCTTCAGTATATCAAGCTAATAATTACAAATATAGTTCAAAAGTTGTCATCTTTAACAGCATAACAGTAAGGTTAATTGTATACTCCTTCCACTAACTGTTCCACTAACCAAAGAACACCATATCACTTTAGCGTGTGGTGTTCTGAAGTGACATTATTTATGGCTACAGTATCAATTTAAATGAGAGAAAAACCCATAAATCTATACTATCATAGAAAGGTTAAAATGCCAGAAGGTCCAGAGAGAAACTTAAGGCGTGTGCCAGCATATATGAACACTGATATTTAGAAGAACTTTGATAATTTAAAGCAACAGCAGTTGAAACTTGGACTGTCCACCTGAACAATGTGTGATGACAATGAATCATGAGGAAAAATCATGCCTGCCATGTTACAGGTGGAACAACTTTGGGGCTGGAGTATATTTTGCCTGAAAAATCCCTGAAATGTCACTCTGTTCCTTCGGGATCTCTAGTTTTTTGGCAGAACCAAACAATGAATACATCTTGAAAAGATGAATCTTCTATTGTACCATTTCTAAAGTGATTCACTTTCAATGCTTTTGTAGTTACCATACAGCATTTGCTTTGCCTGACTTTTTGTTTTGCAGTAGGCAAACGTCAGCATATTCAAGCATTGAGGAATTTGACTTGAAGAGTTTCGAAAGACAGGATTTTTTTTTATCACCTCTCTTTCCCCTTTGCTAGTAGAGTTAGATGTTTGCGTGCATGTAAAAAGGTATTCTCTTTTACCTCAGATGTGCAACTGATCAGTGGATTTATCCTCTTAAGGAGCTTAATCACAGTTCCCATCATCACTAGCCTAATCTTTGCATTCTTGCTAGCAGTAGCTTTTTCAGGGCAACAGAAAGAGATAATTTTCTTGTGTCTAGAAGTAGTCTCAGGTTTTCTTCTTGCAACAAATCAATTATTTTTACTTTTAATGAAAAAAATAGATAGCTTTAGTCCATGAAAGAAGAGTGACTTAGAGCTTGAGGCAAAAGCCTGAGGAATCCAGTTGTAAAGCAGACCAAAGAGAAAGACTGCTGCTTTGCATACCAAGGTTCTGAAGATGTAAATTCTGTATAAAATATAATTTCCTGTGTCCCTTACCTATCCTTTATCTACTGTTCAAGCTTAATTATTCTTCTTAAATGTCTGAAAAAGAAAAAAAAAAGTTGTAAAACGTTATTGCTAGTAGAACAGGATGTTTCTGCTCTTGAGGTAAGAATTATCATCAACAGAAGGCACTTGGCATAGAATCAGGGTTAAGACTTTCGAAACCCAGTCAATAGGAGAGTTAAAAATTAGATGACTGCTTGAAGCAGATACTCTTCTTTAAGAAAGCACTCTAGTCTACAAGTGGTTCTCCAGGTATAGAGAAGGTTTAGCCGTTATCTCCAATTAATGTTCACTTCTCGAGTGAACCTCTTAGTTTCCATTTTAGACATAGAAAATACAATTTAAATTGTGTTTATTTAACATAAAAAATATTTGTTTTGTTCTGTTATTTGTCAAAGATGTCTATAATAATCGTGGAGCTTGACATTGAGAACTGGATATAGTTTTGATGCTTTCCGTTGTATACATCTTTGAGTAACAAATTCTTACTACAAAAACTCTTTATAAAGTCTCATAAGGGAAAGTTGCCATGGAGACAAAGGAAGTTCATTTTTATTCATGAGTTATTCTAAGTGAGGGACAGGCCTAATTAAAGCTGGTTTAGCCCTATTTATCCACAAATATGTATATAAAAAGATCTTGCCTCAAGTGAAGTCCATTCCTCAAAAGCGTACTGGATTTCCATGTGCTCCAGAGAAGTATTCTGTAGTTTTCCATGACAGCAATGAATATTAAACATGCTAAATTAATGAGTCTATCTTTGCTGTATATTTAGAGGGGGACAATCATTGGGGGGCAACAATCATTGCTGCTGCCGTAGTCGTGTTGCTGAAAACAGTGTTGCAAATATGTACCACACAAGAGATACTATAACAGTTCATACAAATGAAAAGAATGAGAAAAAAGTATGCTTCCTTTTTGTATAAGTGTACATGTATAAAATATGAGCCTAAGCGTGGTGTGACTCGCACTTCAAACTACTGAATAAAGGATGCTCTTGTCTTCTGGATTTATCTAGAGCTTGCTTAAAGCTCTCCTGTTCCTACCTGTGTAAACAGATGTTAGTACTAACTTTTCATCTAGTCTGTTTCCAATATCTGTACTTTTTGCCTTCTCCAATCCGATGTCGAAGCACAAATATGTCAGCTCATTTTACATTAAGTAAATAATATCAGATATTTCATTAAAGATACACATTGTCCTGCTGCTGCCTGAAGCTTGCATTGAGATTTCCCTTCAGCTTCATATTTTGTTGCCACATGGGCAGTAATGTTGTGCATGTGGCCTTATTCTACCACTTGGACATGTATTCAGCTGTATTTTATTCTTCAAATAATCTTACAGCTTTGCTAAGATGAGCCTGAATAATGCTACTCCACCTAGTTCCCATACTCTCCTCTCCTTTTATTTTATCAAAGTGAGTTTCTGTTTCTCATTTATGGATTCGTTTCTTCTGTATATACTGTAGTTCACAGTGGGGCTCCAATGGGTTACAAGTTTAGTTTAATGCATGAGATTATATTGGAGCTTAATGGATTGCATTAAATTATTCTTGCTATCTAAATAATATGACGAATTTTCCTGCAATGCCACTTGACACTTGCTCAGCTTGTTTTATGCTGTCTTTCCTCTCACAGATTTTCAGAATTACATGGCGTAAATAACTCATTATTTAGTTTAAATCTAGAAAAAAATTCTCTGATGTTTCCTTCAGATTGTATACCTCTTTGAGAAAGGAGTGTGAACTATGAATAGTTTCTTGACTGTTGAGAGCTTTTGAGTGAGGCTGACAAAACCGGGCATGGCAGCAAGACATTTAGGACCTGCCAAAATTGATCGAAAATACATCAAATTTGGTTTCCAGAACCAGGCACCATGTTAGAAAATTCTGACTTATTTTTTCAAATTATTTATTAAAAAAGAAAAAAAATCAGCTTCCTCTCAGGGGCAAATAGACGGAAATGAAATAACTAGTGTTCTTTGTATTAAGGTCTGTTTAAAGTTCAAGAAGTTTAAAAAAATAAGTGGAGAGGGACACATCTAATCCTCTGTATTAATAAAATTTCTATTGTGAAGTCTCTCTTTTCTCCTTTGATAACTGTGTTCAGTTTCTAATGTCTTGGTCCAGAGAATTAAATTGTTTTTCATATTCTGGTGAGCTCACTTTTAGACTGACCTAAGACATTGGTGTCTTAAGAGAACTTGTACAAGTTCCTCTATATGCAGAATGCACTTACTTTTGTAAGCTTATTTTCAACATAGTCACATAGTTGAGTCTAAACTACCATGTTAATTTTCAAAGAAATGGACTCCTGACTGCCTTATAAGTTGGTGTTGATTGAGCCATTGATTGTAGCTAGATAGAGTCCAGTATCTGTGTGCAGTTTCTGTTTTCCAAAGTACTGAATAAACTCTTGAAAACTGAGCAAGCTATTTGAAAAGGATATGATAGAAACATTAGCTCTTGAGCTATTTTTATGTGTATGTTGTGATTTAAGCAAGTACTCATTTGTTCTAATTTTATTGTTATTATTTCTGTTTCCTGAAAATAAGGAAAAGTAGAACAGGTCATTGGGGCTTCTGTTTCTTTTCTATAAACATAGCTTCACCATTCAGACAAAACAATCTGGAGTGCAGTTAGCTGAAATCACAATAGTTTTCAAGCATACCTTCTAAGACTGCACATTCTTCGTAATATAAACTGCATAGATTATAATGTTTCAAACTTCTACATTTACATAAGCCTATTTTTGTACAGCTTTCTGTTCCTGCATTAGTTCTTTGGAATTGCTATGATATTTGGCAAAAAAAACCCCACAATGTGCATTTTAACTTTTATTCAGGAACTATTACTATTGTGAATGCTATTGAGAAGAATGTAACTAATCTACAGGTTAATAAGTGAGAAGGAGAAAAAATCCACATTTTCATGAATCTGCACAGGTTTTGAAGCACCACTAACACAACACCCACTAATATTTAAAATATCTTGTACATAGTTGTGCTCCAATCATGTTCTATTGCAGGTAGGGAGCTTGCACATTTCTTTTTCCTCTTCTATTTTTTTGCAGGCTATATAGGCAAGATACACACTACTGCTTTTATCTGGAGATTAGCACCTAAAAGTATCAAATACCAACAAGTAATTCTGGATCTTAACCTGAGTACGTACTTCCAAAATATTTCTGTATTAAGGGAAATTAAACTGGACACAATAACTAACTTTAGAAAAGTAGAATACCAATCAATGTTTAGTCAAGATGTAAAATGACAGGCGGTTGTATTTCTTGAATAGCTTTTGTGGTTTCATTGAGACTATTTCAAAAGTAAACAATAGCTTTGAAAACTAGTAACAATGTCTTCTTTTTTCTTGTCCCATCTGCTAACTGGAAAACTCTAGGAATTTCACTTCAGTGTGCTTCAGACCAAATCCACAGCAAAGAAAAACAGAGGAAATCAATTTGCAAGATTTTTTTTTTTTAAATCACTAATGATGAAGCATCATTATCTGAGCTTTAAGATGAGCTCTCTATTTGTGGTCTAGAGTTAATTTGGAATCACCCAACTGCATAACTAAGTTTCAAATCAAAACCAGTAACTTTAATTCCATGTTCCCTGTCTGTGAATTGCTTCTCAAGAGAAAAAAAAGAAGTGTACCCTGAGAACTTTTAAACATTATGTTAGAGCCAGAAAACGTGTATGTGTAGATCTTGATTATTCCAGAAGTAAACCACCATATAAAACACAGCCCCCCTTCTGTTAACCAGATGATGTTATTTTATTAATTATCCAACTATTTGTTAGTTAGTTCTAGGAGAAATTAATATATATATATATATTCAGCGATGTATATCTCACCTACTGTAAACTGACACAACTTTAAGCGAACTATGCTACACTGTTGAAATCCAGTGTTTTGCCCTACATCATATGAAATATCTATTTTAAGAACAGATTCTTCAGAAAATAATTACAGTAATTCGATACCATGTAGAAAGTCATAGTTCTTGCACATTTTCTTCTCTCCAATTCTTCTCTCCATTGCTCAAATACTCTTAACTCTTGCCTCCAGAGTTTGTCTAGTTCCTCAAAAACCACCTCTCTCCATATTGATTCTCCTCTAATTTCAGTAAGTTTATCTACTTCAGGTGAAAAGTTCCACCATGCAGTGATTCATAGGGCTGATTCATTCTTTCACTTTTCCTAGGTGAGAAGAGTTGGAAGCTTACTCCATCTTTGGTAGCACTACAATGTGTCGAGTCTTCTTCATCACCTGCCCACCCCTCCCCTCTCCTGTCCCCCATGAATTTGGGGCGAATTTCACTGTTGCCTTGGGCACTTTATTGGAAGACAGTTAATATTTATGTCAGGTATCTAAATTCTGAAATGAGCAGGTTATTATCACAACTTTAGCATAAGCCGTATTTTGACTGCTGCCCATGGGCAAGCTAGTTAGCCTAATGGTTAGATGTGGTACAGTTGCTGAGTGATTTGCATTTGAACATCAGCTGCATAACTTGCACAGGGCAGCTGCAGCTCTGGAACACTAGGACTGATTTCTGTCTCTCAGTAACTGTAATGCCTTCTACCCATACACCAAATTATGTCATGGTGTACTGTGACAGTTGGTCAATTAGCATAGAGGCGCTAATGCCAGAGAAATAGTTGAATGCTTGCTTAATTCAAATATTTCACTAAAATTAATAAGATGATAACAAAAAATAGCTATAATAATGAAAAAAAAAAAAAAAAAAAACAACAAAAAGCAAACCACTCAAGTAACAACAATAATATCCAAAACACATGCATCTCAAATGTGGCATGTTAGTTATCTACAGCCTGTGCCACAGCTACGCCTGACAAGTCATGCTCACAGCTGTATGATGCATATGCCTGAAATGTGATTGAGCAGGGCTTAGATCACTGATAAGGATGGCACCATGTTAATCATGGTCCAAACCAGTGTACAGAGTGTAACCTCCTTTGTTCTAAGGTCCAGCAATGAGGACAAGGTTCCAGTGCTTCCTTCCAGGAGACTGTATTTCTTTCTGGACAGCAGTTGGGCCTACTGACAGTTGTTCCTCTGGGATATTGTAAGGATCTTTCTACTGAACAGCAAATTCTTTTTTTCATGCTGGCTTTCTGACAACAATCACCTGGTCTGAGAAAAATATTATTTTCAGTTATTTAATCCAATAATTATCCTGTTCATTTACAGTTGCTGGTTATTTCCTGCTGTTATTTTTGGGCACTAGTCTGCAGGCAGAGTTGTCTACCTCTCTGTCTTGTGTCAGTAGCATAATTAATCTCCTGACAATTCTTTTTCTTCCACTCATCATGCTCAGATCAATCTTGGTTACTATATATTATAGCCATAGCTATAAAGATTACTATATACACGTGTCTGGAAAGGCCATGGCAGCAACCAAAGGTTGTGCATACTCCTCCTGAAATGACCTGCTTATTGAAGGTAAGCCTTAAAATCCTTTTTAAATTTCCCTTATTCATTTTACTATTTTTCACATATTACTTGAGGTACTGCACCTTATATTCATCCTACTTTGTCAGTTTTGCACTCATCTTTCTTTCATTTTCAAGAGCAAATAGAAATGATTAAGCAAATGGAGCAATATTTTCATTCCTGCTTGTTGATGACTGGGTAGCTCTTTCAACCATTACAGATCTTTCCTGCACAGGAAAGAGCACTGGACCTAGAATTACCTTTCAAGATTCTTCTAGCTTGTGTGAGGGTTTGGGTGTGGGTTTTTTTGTGTGTGTTGTTGTTGTTGCTTTGGTATGGGTTTTGGTTTTTGTTTTGTTTTGGTTTCATTGATTTCTTTCAAGAAGCTTTCAAGTCTTCATTGGGCTTTTGCAATCAGACTGTCTTCTGAGTATAGTTGATGGTTCTGGTTGTGTTCCTGTTTGCTATTGTTGATCCTTAATACATCCAACCTGCAACACGAAAAGTCGATATTTCTTTGAAATCATACTTTAACCTTATTATTATTTCATTCAACTCACAGCAGTGTTGGGGAGACTTCATGCTTTTCCTGCACAATACCCTTCACATTCAACATTTAGCAGAGTGGATTTCTGAGAAGAGCACATTGCATTAGCTATCTGAACTCATGCACCCTTCTACCTCTGAGAGACCTTTTTTTTTCCCCATTTCTAAATTCTAGTTACTGGCAGGACAGCTTGAAGAAGCTTTTTTTTTTTTTTTTAATAACTACTTAATTTATTTAATCTCAGTCTTCCATAAAATGAAAACTAGCTTTAAATGCCTCGAATTTCTCGACCACCATTGCCTGGAGGGTGAGGGGGTGGTGTGGAAAGAAAAAGGATCTGTTTGCTTAGGGTCCTATGCAGAGGAGGAAGGGAATGTTTCAATTATCTTCCAGTTGTTACACTTGAAAATATTGAGCAGAATTTAGAAGTGGCGAAGAATGATGTTTTCAAAAGTGCTTTTAAATATCTAGGATTTTAAATTTATTTTTAAAAGTAACAAAGGTTCTAACTGAGACTTAACTGAATCTGTTTATCAAGTCTGGGTTCTGAGTGAGATGCAAATCATCCAAGACACAGAGGTGGCCAATTCTTGTTGCTTTCAGTCCAATCTAGGCATCCAAACATCCTTTTATAACTCAAGCATTTCTGAAACCAAAGCAAATATGAAGTTTCTTTGGTGAAATACTGCGAATGTACTTAACATGGAGTAATATACTTGGTTTGTATTACATGTGTCATGCTTCCATCATAACATCCTACAAATTCTGTCATGTTCTTTAGACATGTGGAGAGGTTCCTATACTCCTTACGGTGATCTGAAAGGAGCTTTCCATCAACTAACATTTTTAAATAATGGAAGAAGCATGGTGGATTACTTTGGCCCCAAATGCATGTGTAGTAAGGGAGAATACCCTTGAAAATCTTCCCTTTCTTAGTCACATTCTGCAGATCCTCTTCCAAACTGCAGCTTGTTTTGTAAAATAAAAACTATTGTCAAAGGAGAAAAAATAAACCAGCATAAAGAAATGTACAGCTTTAACAAAGTCTGGTTTCTTCTATGACAGTAATCTACTTGAATAGCCCAAAGCCATTAACAACAGGGAAAGAGTTCCTGATTTTCTAGTTCCTTTCTGAAAGGAGAAAAAATCAGCTTGCTTTCATTGTAGTGTCTTTCAAAAAATTCAGAAGTTGTGTCTACAGTACACTTACAGTATAGCTAGGAATAAATCAGAAGATAGTGGAAAATGCAAAATGAACTTTTAAAAGCTTGCTTTGATAGCACCTCATTCTGGTAGGAGTGTACAAACAGTACTATGATTTCTTTTTGTGCAACCAGAAATGTTTTTCGGGTTGTGTGAGTTGAGAAAGCTTAGAGAAAAAAGTAATCTTTAGTGGAATCTTAGTACCTTGCTATCTAAGTAGAGTATTCTTAAAGAAACCCACATTTTCAAAAATATTTCTGTTAAAAAACAGTATTACAATAGCAGGATACATATTCTGTGAGTATAAATCAAATGGGTAATATGTAAAATGTGTCAATACATTCAGAGATCAGACCTAGCAAAAAAAGGACCAGGATCTATGAGCCTTTTCTCACTTGGATTGGAAAATAAATACAGTTTCTTTTTACCCAGCATTTTGGGTGGAGAGAGTTTAACAAGACAAATAGATTAATATAAATAGTTAAGAAGTTTTCAGTTGAAGCTGCAATGAAAGTGTTATTCTATAATGTGTAGGTCTGAAGCCTCTATGGCTTGCCCATACTTTTATATGAATCCATCTTTGGACAGAAGTACTAGTCTTTTTTCTTTTTTTCTTTTTTNTTTTTTCTTTTTTCTTTCTTCTTTTCCCTTTTTTTCTCCTGTAGTATAAAAACAGTAATATTTTGGGGGCTTTTTTTTTTTTTTTTTTATGTTTTATTTTTTTTTTTTTTTTCTTTTTTCTTTCTTCCTTTTTCTTTTTTCTTTTTGTTTGTTTGTTTGTTTTCTGAAGTGTTTTTATTTTAAAATATTTCAAAACCTTCCTCTATCGAAAAATTTTGTTTGGACAATGTTGGAATGAAACATGAAGATAAATCAAATAAAATCTGACTCAATTTTTTGGTCATATTAAATTGGTGTTTTCAATAAATATTTTATTTTCATGAGATTAATGTATCTCTAGCCACACTGGTTGTGGGTTATGTGAAGTGTAGGGGTACTACTGGAAATAAATAAAGATGGGAAATAAAACGTCCTTATAATCAGTGGTGGTGAAAATGCACAGAAAGAGGACAGAAGTTTGGAATAAAAGAAAGAATGGAATATGAATGTTATAATCTGTTGAGAGTTTGAAAAGTAGAAGCCAATCTTGTTCTGGAAATTGTAAAAAGGAGCTAGCGCAGTTACTCACAGAATGAGTGATATGATTCTGGTCACAGTATGTTGTGTTAGGGAAGCAGGAAAAAAACAGTATTTCAAGTACCAAATATGAAAGAGATATTTGGTTCAAATATTTGAATTCTGTAGTGCAACCTCCTGTTGCAACAAAGGTTGCCTGCTAAATCATAGGTAGTAGCACAAACAGTGTAGTGATGAGTAGAATCCAACAGAGTGATTCACAAATTGCAGAACCAAGCAGAAGAAATTATACAACAGGTAAGACGACGGTTAATGTTCAGAGATGCTTTTGTCAGGCACGGTGATGCAGACAAACAGACTAGAAGTAAAGGAATCTGTTTACTTCCATACTACTAGTACATTCCTATTTACCAGCAGACACTCGTACTGTGAATCAAAGGAAAACCTTTATGCTCTCATTAATTCGATGTATTTCAGGTACTAATTGGTTTTAAAATAGTTGTGTTCCTGTTTGAAGTAGTTTGCATTTTCTCATGACCACCACTGCATTTCCTTTTCTTAATGCTGTCTCATCAGCTCTATGCTTCTTTGCAGTAGATATTCTCCTATCTTTACTTTTAATGCTAGTTGTAATTTGAGACTACAACAGAAACAAAAACATTCCAAGGAATAATACACATTACATGTGTGGTCGTGAAGCCAAACTGGATCCCAGATGTCCAGCTGTAACTTTACTGTTTGGGGCTACTCTTCAGCTTGTTTCCCTCATTGCAGTATTTCCTATTCTTGGTAATGCCCAGCAAGGTTTACATCTTAAACTCATCTCCAAAACACCTAACAAGGTTTTCATCGACCTGTTAACATCTTGTATATGCTGAACTTGACAAAGCAGATTCCCAAACATGGAAAAGTAGATTGGCTTTTCTTCTTACAAAACAAACAAACAGAGATCACTTACTTCAAACTGTTTTATTTGTTTAGTAGTTTTCATAGCTTTGTGATAAATACTACACATGTCTGTTTAAAAACCCCTACTTGCTCTCTCCTGTATTTACTCATGCTGTACAGACTAAGTTTTACAGTTCAGTGGAAAATGTGGAAACAGTTTAACTTCTTACATGAATGGTACAGCAGGGAAAAATGAAAAGGTAGAGAATCATGGGTAGTTTATACTAATTTACCTAAGAGATAAAATAAATTATTTATTTTTATAGTGAGCACCCTGAGGAACAGAAAACACAGTAATTAGGTGCTCCACACGCTTTTTTTAGCATCTCTCAGATGTTAAATGCATCTCTAGTGTTTTGTTGTGGGGTTTTTTGTTTGTTTGTTTGTTTGTTTTCTGAAGTGTCCTAATACGTTGTAACTTATCAACGTATTAGGGAGAGCAGAACTCTTTTAAATATGTAAACTGATAGTACTGTGCAAAACATAATTTCTTAATAGCTCTAAGTAGCTTACAGAACTTTTGAGTTTAAAATATTTCCTTAACAAATTCTTATTTTTACAGCCAAAGTTCTCATTATCTTTTGTCATTCTGTGCACCATCATTTATTTTGGCAAGATGATTCCATCATCATTTCTACTTATTTTAAAATATTTCAAAACCTTCCTCTATCTTTTGGTTTCTTTTACTTCCTTCAGTATGCTCTCCAGTTTAATGCATTGTTCTAGAAAGGTCTTCTCTTGAGATGTCAGTGAATTTCAAAAACACTGAAATATCTTTACAGTTGGAAGAAGAACACTAAATACAAGCACTCAGTACTTGTAAAGATATAAAGATGTCTTGGATGGTAAATAATGAGAGAATAATCTTTCCTACAATGCATTGGTGTCTCTACCTCTATGCCAGCGAAGACCTGACAATACATAAGCAGAAAATCACTGAGGTGTTCCTCCAGAGCTTTCAAGGGACTTTTTAGAGAGAGGAGGGTGGTTGGTTTTTGATATTGGTTGGGTTTGGGTTTTTTGTTTTCTTGTATGGGAAGGAGGATGAAAGATCAAGGTCAAGAAGTTGCAGAGTCCATCACATGATTAATTTAGATATTACAAATACTAATTTCCTTTTTGATTCTTATGAGTAAAGACTTTGGCAATGCTCAATTTCCAAGAACCTGCCGGGAAGAAAATAATTGGAAAAACAGCCATTATATACAGTAAAGTTAAGTCAACAGCTAAATAATAAAGGGTTGAAACTCACTTTTTAATCCCGTCCACCAACTATGCAAAGGTTTTTATTGAAATTCGGCCAGTGAATTTCCATCTGCCCAAATATGAATTAGTTATTCTGGCAACCTAATTAAAAGGTGTTGCATTTTTAATTTTTTAGCAAACAGCTTGAAAACCTACTGACACTTTCCTTTCTGAAAAAAATTTAAAGACATTAGAAAATTCGTCTATCGTTTTTTTTTACACACACAAATATGAGAATTTTTATAGGTGACACATTGTTTTCGGCAACAAAATCCCGTTACGATGAAAATATTTCCAAACCTCGCTTTTCAAAATGCTCTATCCATAGCATGAGTTTATTTTGAAAAAGTTACTTTCTCACTCATTGTAAAGACATCACCATTACCTCGAAGGGACACATTAAGTCTGGTGTCTGGTTTTTGTGTGTGTATGTGTGTGTGTGTGTTTGTTTGTTTGTTTGTTTTTTATATATCTACTATGTAATTGACACTCACTTGTCAACACAGAAAAGGTCAGCAAACAAGGAACACTTGTATTTTTGTAAAACAAAAATGCATAACTCATCTTTAATTTGCACAACTCTTTTAAGCACTTTGCCACAACTTAACAAGAAAACCACTGTGTGGTACAAAAATGGTTGCTCTCCATCTCATTACAAAGTATTGCAAAGAATCTACTATTTAAATGTCTCTTAAAAATTAACTAAATCTGTGACATCCTGTAGAGATTTGTTCACTTCTGGCTACTATTTGTTTGCTGCAGCAGTTTCGCTCTGAATCATGCAGTGAATGAATTTCATGTGTGGTTCTAGCTCTGTAACCTTACCCTGTAATCCTCTTTTATTCCAGTCAAAGCAGCCACTCCATCAGCGGATACACTTGCACAGTTCCTCCGTAAAGTATTGTTTTTATTTAAAAAGTCATTTACTGTTGAGAATCTATCTTCTCTAGTACATCTTTACTTCAGTGACTCGCAAAGCAGTAGTTTTTAATGTATTTTATTATTAAAATACAATCTAGCAAATACCATAAACTGCGACATGTTAGAAACACATGCACTTTCAGTCAACTGCACAGCAAAACTCTTACACTGCATAATTTGTTCTAATATATGCTTCTTCAAATGTTTGGCAATGTTTTCTCTGCAGCTTCCAACAGTATTTGCTGACAAAGGAATGCATTTCAATTTCTTGACATGTTGTTTTCTGTGTATTTCAGTTATTTCTACCATGGCATATTTTTGTCTTTTGCTTTTAAGTAAGAAACCTCAAAAGAGGTTTCTAAATATTTATCATGAAGTTTAGTGAAGTACTGGATTGAATTTCACGTGACTTTAAACTTTGCTGATTACAAGCGATTATTTTTATCATTATTTTACCTTATAATATGACTGACCAAAAACTTGTACTAAGAACAGGAGGAATGTCACCTCTATAATTTTCTTGTTGTTTGCTTTCGCTTACATTATTAGCATTATTTTCAATTTCAGCAACTTGTCAATTCCGTGGAGAGTTAGTTCAGTTAAAGCTAGATAATATATATTCTGTAAATTCACTGAAACAAGGATGCATGAACTTCCATATGTAGCAATACGCTGAAAGTGAACAAATGACCACTGGAACCTCCTCCACGTTGGGGAGCACCCACTCTTCCCTCAGGACACCTTGGTGAGCACATAGGTGACACGCGACTGACACACAAACAAAGTGAGTCTACCAAAGTGAAGCCATATATTAAATTTTGTAAAGCTCGATTTCTTTCTGGTTTTGTTTTTTTTTTCTCTTTCATATTTTCAGGTAAAAATAGATATAAAATAAAAATAAAATATATAAATAAATAACATTTTCTTCCCACATCCCAACAAATCACTGTGAACTCCCTGGGGTCTGCAGATCCCATTTTAGAGACCACTGTCCTATATTATAAAGTTAGATGTACTTCATGTTAATTAATGTCTTTGCTAGTTCATGTTCCAAATTGGAAAGTATATTCAGTCCTGTGGTGAAAAAAAGAGTTAAGAGTTTACGGTATTGTCAAGCCCAAGTGTTCAAAAGGCACAGATCAAGTGCCAGAATAGCAGATTCAAAAATAACAACACAGAGCCTAACACTATTTTTTTTTTCTTCTGTCTCTGCTTTTGAGCTTTAAGACTGACCTTGAGTCACGTATTTCCAAGCGTTCTTCTGTAGCTATGGGGATTAGAAACATTATATATATATGTGTATATATATATATAAAATAAAAGGGAGAAGAAGAGGTCATAAAAGATCTGTCTCAGGGACCTGAGGCTTTTAAGATTATCTGCAGACACCATGATGCTCATTATAGAGTCTTGGTAGTTGACAGGATTGTGTTTTGTTTCTGTACATGTGAGAGCCCCAAGAGCCTTTTCCTCATATGGGATGTGAAAAGATCCCTAACGTATTGTGTTTAATGTAGGTATTTATAATCTGAAATTACAATGACTTGTGGTTCTGGCAGACCCTGTACCTGTGAAGAATCTCACTAGTGGTTTCACTCCAAAAGAGTAGATGTGAGTATGACACTCTGCCTGAAACATCCACCTGCCTGCTGCCTGAGGACAGCCCCCAGGCAGCATGCATATGGTTTGTCTGGGAGTGTCTCATGGCATATTAAGCTGCCTTGTGACACAGAGGTCTGTCAGGGTGAACTGGACACCACACACTCTGTAAAGTGCTTTCCAGTTGTGCCTGAGGTGGCATTTACAGGTGCCAGTCTCTTAAGGACAGTGGGTCTGGTTTTAAAAGCAGCTTCAGAAGGCTGCATAAGCTCTATCTGAGCACAGAAAGTTGTTTACAGGAGGTCAGTGCAGAATTTAGGATCTAAAATTAATTCAAAGCTGACTGTAAAAACACTATTGAATTAAGGCTGCCAAATAAAAAGTTCACCAGCAAAGAAGAACTGCAAAAATCATTTGGTGTGCAGTGATATGTAGTTCTTTGTAGTAATTTGCTGTTTATGTAATCATATCATATAATCATAGATATCAGGTTGGAAGGAACCTCAAGGACCATCTATTCCAACCTTTCTCAGCAAAAAGTATTGAAACAAATGTTATTAGCTATGAATATTTTTATAAGCTTTTACATATAGTTATAATATTTGGGGTTGAATACTTTAAAATCATTTATTTATATCTGCATAATTTTTTGATACAAAAGAAAAGTTATCAAATTCCTGATGTAATAGTTTTGGAAAGAGCAATAGTTTGCCTGCAGACTAGTGTGATCTAGAGCTATGGAAAATTAAGGGCAGAACTCATTGGAGCAAGTCCAGCACAAGGCCGCGTAGATGATTAAGGAACTGGAATGTTTTTCATGCAAGGAGAAGTAAAGAGCTGAGACTTATTATTCTGAAGAAGGCTCAGGGTGGATCTTATCAATGTGACTGAATGCCCGATAGAAGGGAAGTCACAAGTGAGCCAGACTCTTTTCATTAGTATCCAGTGACAGGATGACAGACAATGGATACAAATTAAAACACATGAAATTCTACCTGAAGACAAGCAAACACTTTTTCTTACTGTGAGGTTGGTCGAACAGCAGAACAAGTTGCCTGCAGTAGCTGTGGAGTCACCCTCCATGGAGATATTCAAAACCCAATTGCATGCTGTCCTGGACAACCTGATCTAGCTGCTTGAGTAAAGGGTTGCACTAGATAGTTTCAAGAGGTCCCTTCCAACCTAAACTATTCTGTGATTCTGTAAATTATTTCTCCTTGACCTAGGTGACATTTTAGAAGGCTGACAGATAATAAAATACTATGTTACTAAACTTCCTGACTTCCCCCTCCAAAGCACAAAAATTCACTAAGAGTAAGAAACGAAGAAATATGGTATTTATATGTTATTTGCCTGCCTTCGTATGAAATATCATCACCTGCAGTAGAATATCTAGCAATGACTGGTAATACGCCAATATTTCTGTGCTTTAAACAGGTAAGCTTACCACACACAAGCCTTCCCATTATAGCAAATGAAAGAGAACAGGTCCTGAAGAATCTTCATCAGAACATGGTGATATAGGCAACAGAAATAATTTCTTTTCATTGTTTTAATCTGAGTTCTGGAAGATTGACATGTGTTTATTTCTTTAGGGGAAAAGATACATCAGGAAACAGACTGATAAACGTGGTTACAATGATGTAAAAGGGCCCTTGAGCAGGCAATATTGCCATTTTACGTTTTGAAATACTTTGCAAAACTTTTTATCTGCGTGAATAATACATTGCAGTGATGATTTTTTCTCCTATTCATATTATAACAAACATTGTGGTGAGAGCAGATGCTCTACTCATGATGGCACATGGAGAAATTGTCCATCAGATGGCACGGTAACAAACAGTTTTCACAAACAATCCAAAATATATCTACAAAACAAAAACCATCCTACAGCCCACCTGCTCAACAGAAAATTCAGGGAAAAGCTTTCAATATTTCTTTTTAGAGTTACCCTTCTAGGAAGATGTTCATGAACTAGGGAATGTCTGGAACAGATTGTTTTACGAGGGAGAAAGATAGAAATATTGGTTGTTTCAGCCCTTCCAGAAGTGACATTATCCCAGCTTGCAGAACAATTCAGTCTCAGTTACTTATCAGGCCTAGAAAATGTTTTAAAATATGTCTGTCTGTAGCTACTGATACGGAAACTATTGAGGCCCAGGATATGTTATTCTGCATCTTTTCACCAACCTGGAAGTTCCCTTACCCTTGCTTGTCAGTTCCTGTTTTCAAGGAAACTAATGAAATGTAGTGTAAGTTCTCTCACCTATATTACTTTGTGCATTCACTAATTTGCTTGGAAAGCTAGTGGATTCTACTTTGCTGCTGAGTGGTAATAAAAGGGCAAAAATTCATTGGGGTAGTGGAAATGTGGGTGTGTTTTGGTTTAGACAGAGCCAGTAACTAAGTACCAGGTGATCACTCACTCACTCTTCCCCACAGCCCTGCTGGGATGGGGAGAATAATCAGAGAAAAAAAAAGGTAAAACTCAGGTGCTTGGATAAAAAGTTTAACAGGACAGCAAAGGAAGAGGTAAATAACAATAAAAGAATATACAAGTGAGGAATACACAATGTGAGGAATTCACCACCTGCTGATGCCCAGACCACTTGTGAGCAGTGATTCCCTCCCCGAAGCAGCTCATTCAGTTATACACTGAGTGTGATGTCATACGGTATCAAATATCCTTTTGGCTAGTTTGTGTCAGTTGTCCTGGCTATATCCCCTTCAAGCTTCCTGTGAAAAGCAGCTCCATCCCAGCTGTACCCAGGAAAGGGTGACAAATTTAGAACAAAATCAATAAAAATTGAGAGTGGGTGGGAAGTGAGAGGCACTCAAAATAGAAAGAATGGAAGGGAAAGAATAAAAATTTCTGCACACGAAGTATACAGACATGGAAAGTGAGGAAAACAGAAAGGGCAACATAGTGGTGGACTAAAGGACTAAAAAATAAATTTCAAGACAGAAGAAAAATTCAGTCAAAAGGAAGAAACTTCCAGAATTGTAAACTTACTAGAAGGTAGATATTTTAACATCAAAAAAGAGCATCAAACGTAAAGAACCAAAGGAGTATGTGCTGTAATGACAGTGGGTCTGGGAGATACATGTGCCTCTCATGACCTGAAATAACACCCTCACCTCTGTTGCTTGAAGTCTGCCTCATTGCGTTTGGAATAAAAATAGTCTGAAAGTAAGGTAGAAAAATTGATATGTACTCTAAGATTTGTTTAGTTATGTCAACAGAAGAAAGCAACATTACGGCTTGAATCACAATTTCACCTTTCATGTATGGTAAGTAACATATTCAGCTGTTGAAATACAATGCAGAACCATCATAAAATCTGAATACTGTCACACTGATGAAACATATCCAGAAAGCTTCCTAGCAGCTACTGAACTGTCTTTTAGAAATTAATATTTCTTGAGATCATGAAGTAAAGAGAATAGGGTAGGAGTTTTATTTTAAAACAAAGAGAAACCTTCTCAGACTAAATAAAATTACCTTTTTGGTGTGAGATTCTACTTTAGATGGAAAAATACATTCATGGGGAACTTTAAAGTCAATGCATCAGAATTTGCCATACAGATGAACTCATGAGAATCATTTGCAAATATACATCATCTAATATTTACTGTATGTCTTCAGAATTCCTTTGCTCTATCAGTCACTTTATCTCAGCACTTTCCTCTTCTTCTTCGGATTTGGGGGATTTTTTTGCTGCTAGTGCAAGCTTCAGGGGTTTGTCATGTCCCAAGTTTCAACGCAGATGTGTCAAAACAAGTAAGCAAGCAGCATTTTCCAACTCAGCTCTGCTAGCAGCTTTATGAAAGGTGAGTGAAGCTTTCTGTCCCACATTGAAAGCACTGAACCCAACCATGCCAACCAGATATTCCAGAGGGGAAAGCACATTTAAAGTAAACTGTAATTTGGGGAGATCTGGAATTGAACTGGAACCAAATCAGAACTGGACTCCTGAGTCAGAATGGTATTTTTATTTGAACCCAAATAAAAAAAGTAACCATACTGGTATCCTACCCTTACTGAACCAGAAAAGTTACTGTTCTTCCTATAAGCCCAAATTTTCAGACAAAAACTGCGTAGAAGAAGGTATACTCTTTCTGAAAACATTTGCACAAGAAAAAGTGTTTTGTTTTGTTTTGTTTTAAAAAACGGGATAAATAAATAGAATTGGTAGATTGTAGAAGACTAGAAACCAGTCTTCAATTACTCTACAAGAGGGTAAATTATTATTGACTTGAGTGACAACTGCTAGGTCATGGCTTCCCCAAATCCTGTTTCTTCGCCAAGAGAAGAAGAATTAAAAGCTATCAAAAGAAATTCCAGGGAGCCTGATGAAGTG
The DNA here is from genome assembly GCA_013399365.1 of Pampusana beccarii. NCBI lineage: Eukaryota > Metazoa > Chordata > Aves > Columbiformes > Columbidae > Pampusana > Pampusana beccarii. The sequence goes on from VWYH01010293.1 coordinate 92,102, forward strand.
ACAGAAAAGTATAACTAATGGAATATGGATGGGTCTTATGAAACATGGACAGGCAACAATGCTGATTTGGCAGATTATGTGTTTGGTTGAATTTTATTGAAATTAGTGGAAAAATAAGAAATTCATAAATGAAAAAAATAAACCTTCCTAATTATTGTGGATTAACCAAAACTGCCAGAAGACAAAGCAACATTTAGTTTAATCAGCGCATGGATTCAGTGTTGCAGAAATAATGCTGAATATATCTGACTTTGAAGGATCAGTGAATGACTTCTTAAAGCCTGTAAAAAAAGACGAAAGTAGGTATATAAAAGAAAACTCCCAAAAGGATTGGGCCAATTCTTAATTTATTGATGGAGGTGCCACAACTCAATAGGGAGGAAAACATATCAGATGTCATAAAAAGGATGTCATACCTAAGCCTCATTTGGAGGATGTCATACCTAAGCTTTATCAACTAGGAAAAAGTATCTATCAGCCCCAGCAATGTAAATACATGTAAAAAGGTGTTTTCAAGCCTCAAATTTATCCTTTCACCAGAGAACACATTTTCAGTGTGAAAGAGCAAACATTACAAGACATTAGTCTGATTTGTTTAAACAAATAATCATCAATAAAATAGTAAATTTACGGAAGTTTTTCTTAAAGTTAAAAAAAAATAAATCAGGAGTAAAACATAGGTTTTCAATTTGAGGTATATATTTTGTTTTAATACATGTGTGTTGACTAAAACTCAAAGCAGATTTCAGCCAGACTTGTGATTGCAAGTGGCTCCACGAAAACTGATCTTGAGATATTGAACGCAACTAAACTGAGAATCAATGTAAACCTATCTATATACCTTCATATATAAAGTAGGAAGGCAGCAGTTGTGCCAGGTTTCCCATATTCCTGAACGTATGATTCAGCATTTTTCAGAAGCAACTGAGTTGTTTGCAAGTAAGTGCTGTGAGGAACTATCAGGCTTTAGAGAAGGATCTTCCATGAACATATTGAAACATCTGTTTTGCATTGAGGTTCATGATATACAAGGCTTCAAAAGGAAATGTATCCCATTGAAACTTCGCTGTATTCTGAAAAAATAAACATTTGAAAGAATGGCCTGAAGTTGTAATCAGCTAATCTGTCTTCCTGTGTAACAAAGGCTTTGAAATTCCATTTATCATTTTCTACAGCGAAAGTTATTTTTCCTTTATTAATATGTTATCTGTGTAGTATAAAGCCAAGAATAAGGTGGGGTGTTTTTTTAATATTTGTTTTACATTTTCTGGAACTTCTGGTTTAATCTGTTGTCTGGTTTCTGTTTTGTACCATTTTACATCTTTGTTAGTCAAATATGTGGATTCCTTCCTGTCCACAGTAGCGGAAGTAAATAATCCACATTTTTAGAAGTGTTTATATGTGTGTATTTATATAGATATGTTCTAAATATTTTGAAAATTTGGGATTAGCAGAGTATAAAATCCTTAGAATAAATTTAATATGTGCTCAAACTAACAACCTCTTCATGAAACTAATCTAATACCAGTGTCTCCATTTATGAAGACAGATATTGCACACTTGGTAGCACGAGAATTTCCTTTAGACTAACCATTGAGAGCAGCAGTAGAACAGAAGATCTCTTGTCAAGGAGGTAAACACAAGACATATGCATGGCATAAGGTTAATATTTTATCGGTCCATGTTACTGGAACACATGAATGCTGAAAATGCAGTGTTCAATAGGGGATACTTTGCCTCATGTTATTCGTGTAAGGTCTTAGTTCCATACCAAGTATACAGTGGTAGAGAAGTCCAGAACTGGCATCAACTGAAGCTGATAGGGATGTTCTTCCTGACAATGACATGTTTTATTAGAGACCAACAGAGTGCTGTACTGGGTATGTTCTGTGGATGGAGCAAAATTTTAAGTGGAGGACTTCAGGGAGGACTGAGAGTGGTTGAGATGGAAAGGATCATAAAGGACATCTGAGTTCAGATATTTTTGTTTCCCTCAGTAAAAAATAAAAGACAACAGAAAAATAATCTCAGAAGAAATCAGGTGTGTATTTTTTTTTCTGATGAGAAAAATTGTAGCAAATATACAGCAAAGCAGGTCACAGAATAGTAAATGAAATAAAAAAACCATGAGTGAACACACAACATGCTGCAGGATGAGTTATGTTTCAAATATAGATTAAATCAATTTAATGCACAATTTATTAGTGTTGTCACAGATGGCCTGCTCTAAGTCAGAGCCTAGGTGAATTGAGTTGTTCACCTAAAGAAGTACCTAGTGGTCCTTTGCAGTAGGAATGAATTATTGTAGCAAAAATTGATATGTTGGGCAGAAAGGAGGAAAAAAAAATAAAATAAAGGCAACTTAACTAATGGAATAAGATGGTGTGTCAAGGTTAAGAAGGATGTTTGTACTTTGTGAACTGCTGGTTAGCTGGGTATAGATAAGCAGATCACTGGTCATTTCTAAACGGCGATGATTTACCTTAGCCACAGTTTTTAAAAGTGGCTAGTCTATCAACCGTGTCTTCTAAAAGGACTAATTACTGTATTCAGAAAACCTCCAAAATATGTTGGTTTAAATTATTTTAAATTAATTTCTACTGCAGAATATGAATTTAATCCCACACATAGCAGAGTTCAAAAATATTACAGAACTGAAACACAGAGCTTCAGGCTGCCTTGAAGCACAAATGAATGCAATTTGTTATGTAGTATCATAATTTCCCCAGGAAGGAATAAATTCCCTAAAGATTACATACAGAACTGGTTTTGACTCTGTTTTATGTCACAGGTAAAGTGAATTTTGTTGGCATCACTCCAGTCTCTAATGCATACTAATCTACAGCACAGCCCCTCTCCAGGCCCAGAATTCGGTGTGACTGGCAGCCTCCCCACTCTAGAGTCCCAGTAATGACATAGCATAGGTATCATAGTATGTCAGCACTGAAACAAAGTTGGCACAGACATTAGCGTAAATTTAAAAATAACTGCTGTGCTGGTAGCCAAATGCTGGAAAAATTATATTAAACTTGCTCTCATCTTTTTAAAGTGCTAACAACTATGGAAAAGTAATAGCAGGCACATACAGAAACATGAAAGATTCTCTTTGATTTTGGATTCTTATTCTCCTTAATGGACCAGTACTGCAGCAGTTCACCCACCTAGCAATAATTTTGTATCCCAGGGTGCGTACATAAAAGACTTCAGTTTCCTGAATTGTCTGACTGCACTTTCCTGAGTACTCAAATCCAACAAGAAAGGGTTTATTCAAGGTAAACAAAGAAAACACCTGGCTGAAAATATAAACTGTAATCTAGCTCTTTTCTTTCTTTATTCTCAATTCTTTCCTTGGAAAGGCAAGTGCCTCTGTGGGTTTTTTTGGTTTGGTGTTGGTTTTTTTTTTTTCTTTCTCACTTCTACCATAGTTTACTTACTGTATTTTATGGTTAGAAGCTATTGAGGCAGCCACCAGGACCAGCTGTCATTTGCTGGTATCCTAGGGCTCTCTCAGGCTAGAGCACAATACTGAAGCAAAACTTGTTGCTTTGCTGAATTACTTTCTTCTGTCCTCAGACAAGAGAGTCAATCACATCCATACTTCTTCAGATAGACCTCTGTGCCGTGTTTAATGCTATTGACTGCTATTACATCTGTCTTCGCTCTGCTGGGCTTCCTTCCAAATCGAAATGTGATTAGCCATATTGTATTGTGAACTGTAGTCCTGACCACGAATGTCAGCACAGATAATGGCAAATCCTTTTCAGTATGGCTTAAGTCTTGGCTTTTGTTCAGGTATGGACCCACGTGAGAAAGGCCTGGCTCATGAAACCAGAGCCTTCCTCCAGACCTACCTTCTCTAGGTTGCAGCCCACCTAAGGGCGGCCTGGTGAGGTCTGAAGGGCTGCGGGGTAGTGTAGTACTTTCCTTTGCTGACCAGAACCACTCCACAGCAGCCAGGAAGGAGATCCATGCTGGGCTGGGGACAGTGACTGGAGTCAGCCACAGCCTGGCCATCCCCAGGTGCTGCTACAGGTCCCAGGCCCAGCCAGGAAGGCAGCCCCTAGGATGGAATGGGATGGGGTTGATGTGGTACAAGGTTTAGAGGGGCCCAGGGCCAGCCTGGCGGCAATGGCCAGGGATGAAAGGCAGTACTCAGAACAAGGAGACAAGTCCTGGCTTCTCACAGCCCTTTCCATAAACGCCTTCTTCCACCCATCACCATGTGGTTTTCCTGCTCTGCCCACAGGCCCCTGAGCTGAGGCCAGGTCAGCTCTGTCCCAGTGGCCAAACCCTATCCAGGGGCAGCAGGGAGAGTGTACCAGGCCTGGACCCACTCAGATCCTTGAATAACATTCAGAATGCATGTAAGGGCCAGGTCCTGACAAAGTATTCTAGTAGTTTAGTTACCATCCAGGCACCTGCTTGCCTTTGATTTAGAAGCATATTCATTGATTTGGGAATCAGTACAGATAAAGCTTTGAGAATCTGGGTCTTAATTATGGAAATAAGTTATCTCCTGTTTTTCAAAATTGGTTATAGCTTAAGGAACAAATTAATCTTTTGGTAGCCCTGAAGCCATGTAACTTTCTGAACATTTTTTGGTCCCTGTCGCTCATTTGCAGAATATTCTTCTCTTCTGCAAACCCTGATTAACATGGAAAGGATGTTTACGTGGAGATACAAAGATTCATTCTTCTTCTTTTATTATATGTACAGGTTGTTTTCTGTCTTTAGAGTTTATAAATATTAATTACCCTTTATGAGGGCTAACATGCTTCTGTAGTTTGTGGAGCTGGCTGTTGGAAAGATGACTTACTTTGAGTATACTCAGGCAATGTTTTTCCTAGTAGGAACAAATACTTTATTTCACATAAAATATTAGGCTTTATTACAGTAAATGAAAGCGGCAATCAAGCATTACAAGATTTACAGTCTGAGTAAATTCTGGAAGATATTATTAGATTGGCGCAAAAGTAATTGCATTTTTTGCATTGTTGAAATTTGCCCTTTGATACTGGAATATATTCTTAAATGTGGTTATGTTATACATCGTTTTAACACACTTTTATAGCTTTTTTTTTTCTTTTTTTTTGCTACTGACTTATTACTTGCTGGGGTTTTTTTAATATTTATTTTAGGCTATGGAAATGATGTTAGACAAAAAGCATATTTGAGCTATTTTCTTATTTGAGTTCAAAATAGGTCATAAAGCAGCGGAGGCAACTCACAACATTAACAATGCATTTGCCCCAGGAACTGCTAACAAATGTATAGTGCAGTGGTGGTTTTGCAAAGGATACGAGAGCCTTGATGATGAGGAGTGTAATGGCCAGCCATCAGAAGTTGACAATGACCAATTGAGAGAAACCAGTGAAGCCAATCCTCTTATAACTACATGAAAAGTTGCTGAAGAGCTCAGTGTCAACCATTCTACAGTCTTTCAACATTTGGAGCAAATTGGAAAGGTGAAAAAGCTTGATAAGTGTGTGCCTCATGAGCTGACCGAAAACAAAAAAATCACCATTTTGAAGTGTGGTCTTCTCTTATTCTACACAACAATGAACCATTTCTTGTTCGGATTGTGACATGCGAGTGGATTTTATGTGACAGCTGGCGACAACCAGCCAGTGGTTGGACCGAGAAGAACCTCCAAAACGCTTCCTAAAGCCAAACTGGCACCAAAAGAAAGTCACGGTCACTGTTTGGTGGTGTGCTGCTGGTCTGATCTACTACAGCTTTCTAAATACCGGTGAAACCATTACATCTGAGGAACATGCTTAGCAAATCAATGAGATGCACTGAAAACCTCAGCACCTGTAGCCAGCATCAGTCAACAGAAAGGGCCAAATTCTTCTTCACAACAATGCTTGGCCGCACTTCAGACAACCAACACTTCAAAAGTTGAACGACTTGGGCTACAAAGTTTTCTCTCATCTGCCATGTTCACCTGAACTCTTGCCAACCAACTACCACTTCTCCAAGCACCTCGACAACTTTTTGCAGGGAAAACGCTTGCACAACCAGCAGGATGCAGAAAATGCTTTCAAGAGTTTGTGGAATCACTAAAGCTACAGGAATAAACAAACTTATTTCTCTTTGGTAAAACAGTGTTGATTGGAATGATTCCTATTTTGATTAATAAATATGTGTTTAAGCCCAGTTATAATGATTTAACATTCACGGTCCAAAACCACAGCTACTTTTGCACCAACCTAATAACTTGTTTAATTATGATCATCAGGAGCATTCTTATTTTCCTTTGGAAGTCTGGGTTTGTATTTTAGTATAGTAAGGCATTACAATGGCCAAAATAAATATTGATTTAAAAAAATGTAATTTATGTGAAATGTCACGAACAGAAAACTATGGTAAACAGTAGATACATAGTACCATTTTCTATCTAGGTGAATAAATTGGTAATAAGAAAAATAGCTACAACCCCACCTAGGCTAATAACAGAATAATGGCATAAAAGTTACACATAACATCCTATTTTCCTGCCATAACGAATTCTGCATTCTCACCTTTCAGTTTCTTCTTTTTCTATTCAAAAACTGACTCTGAGTCAAGGAAAAGAATGAAGGCAAAAAGGACTCCTGTATACCTTCTGCTTCTCCATCCCTACATTTGTTGCAACCTTCCAAGACCCCAACTGCTGTCTTATTACTATTTTCGATTTCTATAACTCATCAAATTTTTATTTGGTAGTAGTAGTAATGCTGCAACAAGCTGTCAGTGGAAAGCAACCAGTATCCTCTGAAAACTACCCAAATGCAGAAAGTAAGTATAAAAACACTTTGGTTCCTCATTTCAAAATATACCTAAAAAAAGTCCAGGAAGACCCACAGTTATCCAGCTATTCAGCTTCAATCCAGATAGGAAAATCAAACAAACAAAGTAAAAATATCTCTGTTATCAAAGTTCCAGTATGTAGAATGGCTTAGAGATTGAAAATAAAGAAATAAGAACTCAAAATAAACTTCTCACAGTTCACTTAAAGCAACCACTTTTCATGTCACAAATACTTTTTTTTTTTGCTACAGTTTTTGCAAGGCAGGAATATTTGGGTGAAAATGAGATCATGGCACTTCTGCATTATTTTAAAGGCAGAGGGGATTTTTGGATGTTGTTAATCATTTCTTAATTTAACCAAGTAGATGTTAGGGCTGAATTTGACCCAGGAAGTTTTCAGTGAGTAGAGATCTCAAAATTAAAACAATATAAAAGTAGCATTCTAGTTATAAAATAGTTCTCCTATTTCATTATGGTAAACCTAGGAAAGAGAACGTGTAAATGTACCTCAGTTAAATCGTATATAAATATAGAGGCACATGAGCCACTCCTTTAACATTCTGCTACTGATGTGTAACATCATGACAAAAACTGGAATAGGAGGGAAGCAGTAAAATGACTCTGCACTTACTAAATTCCCTTTAATTTGGAAGATGAAATACAAATCCAGTGATTGGCTTGATGAGGTTTGGAGTAAGTGAAGAATCCAAAGCACTGGAAATACTGTGAGATTATGCTTTGTGCTGGAAAGACACAAGACAATGAAAGATAATTCCCTAGCTACAGCTTGTACTATGGATCCTATCTCTATTTTACAGTTAATGTATTATTTGACATCTAATGTCCCCTCTGCTACGTATCTCTCACAAGACTTAGGAAATGTATTTTCCTTATGCCAAAGCACAAGACACAGACCTCAGTGTTGATAGAGAGAAGGCAATAGGCCTGAAGTAAGTACTTTGCATCTAGGCTCAGCTCCTTCTCTGAAATAGCAGATAATTTCTACTTTAATATGTATCTGGCTCTAATAGCTTGATTCCATGACATCTTTAACATTTGAATTATTGTATATGTAGAGTTAGAATATTTCATTTTGTAAAACTTTAACTTCTCTTTTCAGCTTGTGAGTGGTAAAAAAGCAGTTCAGTTTGAGTTTCTGTGAACTGCGTAGCAGTACCTCCTCTACTGGTCAAAATTGACAGAGCTACAAAGACTATATGAAACTAATATTAATATATATATATATATATGAAAATTTTCAGCTTTGGACTCTGCTTAGAAATTACCGGGTTAATTTTGTGAATTCAGCAAATATTGAGCTTTGCACATTCACAGACAGAATATTAATGCTTCAGGTCTGTTCCTCGAACCCTTGAGAGCAAAAGGAAGTCTAAACATGTCAATCTTAACTTGCATGGCTGTGCTTTTCATGCTTCTCTTTCACAGTGATATATTGCAACTTACAGGTAGAAGGCCAGCTTGGATTTTTAATCTAAAGCCATCCCAGGTAGAGCATAAGAAATTTAGGATACTTGTATAAACACACTCTTAACGTTCAGAGAAGTGTTTGCTTTTCCACAAATCAAATCACTCCATGACAACAGAGAAGAAGCGTTAAAGACATGAATTATCACATACTATCTCTTACATTTTTTTAAATGTCCAGATTTAGTTAAGCAGTCTTTCCATTCTGAAATGGTGACTACTATAATTAATAGATTCTTTAAAAAGCATCCTTTTGAATTAGTGTCATTGTAGTGTTTCAAGGGAAATTAGAAAATAATTTAATTTTGCAAGTTTTATTTTTGTGCAGACAGTAGGACAACTTATTTCAATAATAATAATTATTATTTTTATGACATTTAAAAGGGAAAAATGTCAGGGACCACTGCTATATTTAACTTCTGTTTTTCAGCCCTGACCTGAACTTTCTGTCATATCTTTCTTCATTTAACTGGCATGGATAGTATTGTTGCTATTTTCAAGAAGCTTTCAGATTTTTAACACAGTCCCTTTTCTCTGCTTCTTTATCACAGCACGATACCTACAATGGTGGCTTGTCTTCTGTGTCAGTCTTTTTTTTCTGCTTGTTTTGTTTTTAATGGCAAAATTATCACTCCCTTTCTTGACTTGTCTTAGAATCCGGAATAACGTCACTAGGGCCTCAGGGGCTGTTGAGCAGCAGCAGCAGGTATGAGCTGAGGAAGTCAAGGTAGTATTAGCAGTCGTGCCTGGCTTTATAATAGCAGCTTCCTCCTCCAGGATTTGTCAATTTTGATTTTGCAGTTCAGTCAGCAATGGCATGTGCTGTTTTCTTCCTCTCTGTTTGGCAAAATAAAGGGAATCATTTTCTCTTCCAGGTGACAAGACTGAAAAGGAAGCCTCAATACTTGCCTTCATGGTTTGATGTGCAAGCTGCATTTCTTTTCCCCTACAGCTGTGATGACCTTTCGTGTTTAGGAATATTTGGGTTCTCTGAATACTGTAATATTGGACAAATCCTACTGCAATCTAATTTCCTTTTCAAAAGTTGCATCCTCACTGAACTTTCCTGCTTTCTTTTCACTAGCTGTGAAGGAAAATGAGAAGGAAAGAGAAGTGGGGAGACAGTAAAAGCGACAAATCTCATTTCTGACTGCAGGGGAAAGTCAGTGAAGGAAAGTGAGTTGAAGGATAAAGATGATCTTCTTCAGAGCTCTGTTCCCACTAGAGAATACTCTTGTCATAAAAGGGAAGAGAAGGTTGAAAAAAAAAAAAATAAATACTGCAATAAATTCCAATGGTAGTGCAGTGCCAGCATGTGAAGAAAGTAGTTGATTCCTGAACCAAACCTTGGAGAGAAAATAGAACCTGGTACCCAATCTCTGTTATTCAGCTATGAATCTTAGAATTCTTTGAGTATTTTTGTCTATTTGCTGCATGCAATGACACACCAGCACAATTTTGCTATTAGTCACTGCCCCTCTTTCAGAGAGCTTACAACAAATGAACTCAGCTACTTAGCTGTGGGATTTCAGTCAGAACAGAGTTTTGAATCCTGCAAATGTGTGCCAAATACTTTTGGCTGATTGGAAGGTATTTTGAAGATGTGAACAGAGTTTGCGTGAACTATAAGGAGTTTAGTGTAGGTGGTTTTTTTAGCACACACAGTGCTAACTAACTGCAAAACACCTCTGAGAATGCAAATTGTAATTTTAGTTCTGGGAATGTTTTCACATTTGCCAGCTTGCACATTGTGCAGTGACTCATCAAAATGGATTGTGCTAGTCATTTGAAGCTTCACCTAGCAAATATGAGAAAACGTATTATTTTAGCAGTAGTTAAATGAAAACATGTAAGTTTTCTGTAGGAAAAAAATTAAATATGTTATTTTATTTTTGCAAAGAAAGTGTAAGACATATCTATGGCAATAGGCATATCCCTAATTATATGGGAGAAATGTAAAAAAGAAATTGACATGTTCTCCAAAATTTATTCTATACTTGCAATATGATACATTCTTTCTTATACCCTCTTTTTTTTTTTTTTTCTTTTCAAAACATCTTGCCACTTATTATATAAATGTAGTTTGTTAGAAGAGCATACAATACTTCCTTCTTTGTAGAGTATTGGGAAAAATATGACTATGAAGGTTGGGTCTTTCTTGTAATTAATAGTATATTGTTACCTGATCTCCATCTGTCTCTCCACACTACTAGAAGAGTTTTCCATAAACTTGTCATTATCTGCTGAGTGTATTTTCTATTCTGTGTACACTTTCAAATTGGAAGAAAAAAAGACAAAAACACAAGAAGATTGTTTATAAGATTAGATTTCGTGGAGGAAAAACTTCAGTCCTGAGAAAAAGCCGTAGCTGTGTTCCAGGGTAACCTGGACAACACTGTGCTTTTAGAAAAGCTGAAAAGAATTTGAATCAAACCAGTGCCTGTGGGGCTTTGTTTATATTGAAAAAGGTAATATGTTATATTTCCCAGGGCAGATAAATTTCAATAGACCACCTGCATTTTACTCTGAGAGGTGTTTGGAACATGTAAAATAATATAATAAAATTCTAATCTGAATTTGATTGTATTATATTATATATATAATTTATATGAGAGATATATATATCTGAATCTGAATAATTCTGAAATATAGAAGTGCCTTTCATTTTGTAATGACTGAAATAATGTGGCCTTTTAACTGTAGGAATGAAGTAAGCCTACTTGATAAACTAATCCATCTCCAGAACAACTCTGAATTATTCTGTAGTAAGATTAAGACTTCTGTGTTTGAAAATAGCTAAATCCTACCTGGCTCTAATATAGAAATCAGTACAGGAGTTATCTGACAGCTACCAACACAGACGTGTATGTGCATCTAGAAAGCATTAGAATTTTCTGACTGAAGAAGGGCAAGTATGTTAGGGAGGTGTCTGAGGTACTGGGAAATAATGAAAAAGAGCTTTCTTTAAGGTTTATTCTGAAGACATTGATGTTGACCTGAAAGCGTACCTGTAGAAAGCAAAATCTATACTGTTACAGCACACACTATAAAAATATAAATGCAGCTTGAAGCATGCTTTATTCATGAATTTTTCAAACTACTGAGGCCTTAAAGGAACAAAGCTAAAATAGTTCCCTTTTGAAAAAGCTAAAAGATAAAATATGTATTTAAATCAATAAATTATACATAAATGTGATTTATAATTTATTGGTTATAAAAGTTTTATCACAGAAACAAGGAGAATGGGATCTATATGTAAATACAAAAAAAGCAAGGTAAACACTTTCATAGACTGAGTGCAGAAAAGAGAGTGAACCTGTTTTTTTTGTTTGTTTGTTTGTTTGTTTTAATACGGCTATAATCTAAGATACATGCTTGTAAGAGTGTCTAATAAGAATAGTAGAACTCAGGGTATTTTTTCCATTAGAAACATTAACTTTTTTCTGTCTTAGTAGTAAACCATGATGTACTCTGGCAGGCAGTGGTATTGTTTATCCAGTCCAGGAGCACTCTGTAAGGCAGACCAACGTGTCCATCAGCTAGAATAGTCAGTTCCCATGTTTTTTCTATTCAGATAGCCAAGAAGTCCTGATTTCACTCTGTGATTTTATAGTATGTCTACCTGAATTACATGTTACAGGCTTTATAGAGCTGCATATTTAATAAAAACGGATATGAGAATCAGAGGCCGTTAAAGAAAGAAACACTTCAGGCTTTCTAAACCAACCATACTAACCTGTGAACAGGGCTCATGTACAGTCTCAGCGACAGTCAGCACTCACTGTCTTACACCACTTTAATACAGTGGAAAATATGGGCTACATCTACGTCTATTTAAATACGTGTACAAACACATAATAAGGAATTTAATGGGCTGTGTTGGCCTGATTCATTCAGGATTAGTTGTTAACCATAACAAACTGGTTACAGTCATAAGACTACTAGAGATCGGTTCGGCTGTCCTAGCAAGCTTGTTAATAATGCTATCAACTGTATTCCAAAAATATTCTGATTGTTCTGCTTTATGAAACCTTCCTAAGCTATGCAGCTGCAAAGGCCACACAAAATGGAGACAGTAAATAAGGATTTCCACTTGTAAATTTTACTGTCAAGCTCCTGCCTGTTCAAGACTCAAAACAAAGACTTCAATTTTTTTTTGTTATTCCCCACTATTCTAAGAACTTATTTTGAAGCAGGAGGTGGGCTTTTTGGGGTGAATGATATGGATCATTAAAGAAAATGCTTGTTGTCCAGACTTAGGAAAAAAACAAACAAACAAACAAAAAAAACCCGCAAACACACAAACCACCAAAACCCCCTAATACTTGATGATTTTATATTTAATATTTTTATGTGTGTATTTTAGATCAGAGGTTAAAGGGTTAAATGATTATCCTGTTGCATTGCAAACACCAAGGTGATCAATTTTAACAGAACAGTGAATTGATCAAGAAATAGTTTGAAAGGACCACTATATTTTAATAACCTTAAAATGTAGTAGAGTTTTGCATTTAGTAATGAGTTCAGCAAAGAAAAATAGAGAAAAGTAATAGAGCAGCAGGACTTGAAGTACTTATTTTTTTGATCCCTGAAGGTATCAGACTCCATTAAAAAGCAAACATTTCAATAAAATAACCTTAAAAACAACTCAAACACTATTAAAAAGTATTTGTTTCTAGAAAAGGAGTGGGTTGCAGCAACACATGGCAGAGGCAACTGAAACTTGAGACCTCAGAAATGCTGTTTATTTTTTTTTTTTAAATAAAGGGGCTGACATAGGTTATTATGGCAACCAAGCAGGACGATCTTCAGAAACGTTCAAGGATACATACATCCCTAAGAGCCTTAGCTTGCATCCCTTCCTGAACAGAGGAAAATACCAGGAAGATTTTATATTATTAAAAGATCTCAGTAATTCTCTGGTGTTTCCTTCTTTCTGTTAACCCCAATGGAATGGTCTTCTTCTGTTCCTCCATTATTCTTTTTTCTTTTTCTTTTTCTTTTTCTTTTTCTTTTTCTTTTTCTTTTTCTTTTTCTTTTTCTTTTTCTTTTTTTTTTTTTTTTTTTTTTTTTTTTTTTTCTTTTTCTTTTTCTTTTTCTTTTTCTTTTTTTTCTTTTTCTTTTTCTTTTTCTTTTTCTTTTTCTTTTTCTTTTTCTTTTTCTTTTTCTTTTTTAATGTGTTTTTGGTTAAACTGACCCAGAGGGAGACTATTTAGCTTATTGCATGCGGGACAGCCTGATTAATGTTAAACTACCAGTAAATCAGTGAGCACTTTAAATATTCTGTCCTTTTCAATTCACAATGGAACAAAAAGAAAATCACTTAGCAACACCTAACAATGTGAAGCTAGACTGAACATTCGTGAGAATGTCTACCATGTTTTTGTAACTTAGCCACTTATTTATGCAGTCTAGTCTTTTTTTAACCATCCAATACTTTTCCCATGAGTGTTGCTAAACAACCTGTTTCTTTGATGCGTTCCTCAGATGCCTGTCTCAGATTGTATTTAATTTCATTCTTTCTTTGAAAGGTTGTAATTTTGTTTTGCTTTACTCTGTTACAGCTGTGTAAATTCAAATGAATTTACTTTCTTCATAAACTTGAGCAGCCAATAACAGAATTTCATCACCCTGAGACATCCACTGTCAAATATTTGAATATGGCAGCCAAAAAAAAAAAAAAAGTTGATGAATACTAGGCAATTGGCAATTCTAGGTATCTGGCTATTTCGTTTATGTTTGTAAATGGGAGTTGAGCTCTTTGTAAAATTTCGTGGTTGTAGCTAGAACTAGTTGTACTGCCAGCGGTTAAGGCTGACTTTTCTACTTTAACTGTTACAGCTAAATCTCTTTGGACATCCTGGTCCCTAAAGAAGAATAGGAGTGTTAAGTACCTTAACTATAGTTTCAGTGAAACGTTGTTTGAAGTATTTCTATTTTCCACTAAAATGTAGTGCCATCAAGACAGAAGTTTCTCCAGAATCTTTCCAAAATGTTTTCTCCAATTTATCATGTACTTTATGAAGAAAAACTGATGAAAAGAGTCCAGGTTTACTTTTATTTATTCTAAAACTTCTTAGTTCCCCCAAATTCCCATTTAACTTTCCTGTGAGGAAAGAAGAGTGATGGTTTTAAAACTCTCTTAGTCCCCTTTGTAGCCAAGGATTAATCCAGGAATTACTGAAACTTGGTGGTTCTTTCTTGTGCAACAAATATTTTTTAATTTCAGCAGAAAATATGGACAGAACACCAGGACTTCCTCAGAGAGAGATTCTGATATAGAGGACTATATGAAAAATATGAGGAAGAATTTTAACTGAACTGAGATTTGCTAAAATTGGTGTTTGAAACAAAAGGCTTTTCTCTTCATACACTCTTTTATATTTGTGAAGTAAATATATTTGTGTTGAAAGCAGATTATTGATGTTTCCCAAGGTTTTCTAATTTTTTTTTTCATTTAAATGCTCCAGTATAAAAATTTTAGACTCCTAGGTCATCTACTTTGTAAACACCTCATCTTCCAAATCTATAGTCAGGTGAACCCTGCCATGCCACCATCACTACTGTAATATCTCCACTGATTTAGTTTTTCTTTTATGAAACAAGATTGAATAGCTTAACCAAAATAAGTTACTTCCAGAATTACTAATGCAATTCTATATTTAGTATACTTGTAATTAAAGCTACTGTATAATATTGCTCTCTTTAGAGTTGCATGTAAGGCTCTGCCTGAAAAGCTAATCATTTGACTAACTTAGAGTAAAAGACTAGCTTATGTTCACAAATGTGCCCTACAGGAATCCTGTTACCTATGTTGGGACACGTTATAAACTGTGGTTTAAGAGCATATACTTAAATGTGCACCTATTAAGACTAATTCTTGCCTCATTTATGCTGGTATAAATCACATTGAAATTACTAGAATTACACTGCTTTTACGATATTGTACTGAGAGCAGAACTCTGATTAAATTCCTGTTAATTGACACTAATTGGCAGTAAGGACTTGAAGAGGATAAAGTTTTTAATAAAGCATTAAATAAACTGGTGATCTCCCTAAATGGACTAAAGACATTTTTTTATTCTAAAAATGCCACTGCCTTATTATTTGTGTCCTGAAGCTGATTGCTAAACTAAAATCAGCTGGCCAGTCTTGGGCTACATGGAGTCCTAGGGCATCTTCATATTTAATACTAACTTTGCTCTTCCATACTCAAATAACTTTCATGTGGGTGACCTACCTCTCCAGTGCCAGGGCTAATTCAGCACAAAACCCCCAAGAACATTTCCTTCCCTGTTATGTAGCAGCACTCCACTGCTCTTTAAGCTGAGCATCTACTGAATATTCTTCTAATCCCTATTCCTTTGTTGAACTGCAAACCTGTGTTTGCCAGGTTAGACTTGCATACTTGCAAGAACTTTCTTACTACTTCTCTGTCTTAGGAGCTTTCTAATTGTGATGTCAAACACTTTCTTATAAGTTTGAAAGTCATGGCTTCACGGCTTTGCTTGTAGCAGGCATTCTGATGCATTTCCTTATTCATGTAGATGTTACAGAATCACGCTGAATTTGTATTAATTATTTGTTATGTGTATATGTAATGGATCAAGTGTTCCAGTGTATGAAATATAGTGACACAAAATATACACTATATATGTATATATGTACATATATATATATTTGTATATATATAATATATGTAGTATGTATTGTATATAAAATGTATGCATGTATTTATTTGGATTCATTACTGACATCTGGTGCTACTGGTTCAATACAGCATTGTTGATCTCCAGAACGGTGACATGTGTCTCACTGTTTTCTCCAATCACTGAACATTAGAACTTTCCTGTGTCCTTTATGTGGAAGTTCTTTGAAACTCTTTATTGAAGTCTAGTGAAAATAAAACATATTAACGATTTAACCTAATTACAAAGCCCCCTCTTGTCACTGGAAGTCTTTCCACAGTATAGCATATGTATTACTGCCTCTTAAGGTGCTTTTAAACACTCTCTACAGGATCTGGCTAGACCAGACGCTTACAATACTGAATATTGAGTCTTATTCTGTGTTCCAAACTGCTGAAAACATTTAATTTCACTTTAAGTTTAAATTAGAACCACAGGTTTGCAGATGTAATATTTAAGATGCAATTAATCATGGATTAAAAATTTGATTGTAATTTTCAGGAATTTAAACACATCAATCGCTGCTCATGACCGCTTACTAGGGCTTTAGATGTGCATGTACAAATTATACCCACTTCCTCAATAATTTTTAATATTTCAGTCTCCGAAGTGGTAGCCAGTGCATGCAAAAACTAGTGCTTAACATAGTTGCT
Organism: Pampusana beccarii; assembly: GCA_013399365.1. NCBI lineage: Eukaryota > Metazoa > Chordata > Aves > Columbiformes > Columbidae > Pampusana > Pampusana beccarii. The sequence continues at coordinate 108,720 of VWYH01010293.1, forward strand.
TAGTGCTCTGAACATTTTTCATACTGGATTTGTTGGGTTAATAGTAATGTATTATTAGTTATGTAAAAATCTGGAGATGGTAGAAGGAGTGAAAAAGAAAACACTACACTCTGGTTTCTTATTTATTCTTCAGTACAAATATGTAAGTGATTTTTCTCAATTAGAATCAAATCAATGAGTTCATAACTAGAAGGTTTTAGAACAAAGTTCATCGCAAAGAAAATTTTTGCTTTAGTTTAATCACAAGCACGTTAAATTTAAGTCCTTGAAAGGATGACTAATAAAGAAGCCCTGACACATACATGTGTATCTGCAGCAGCATCAGTGCATTGCCATAATAATAAAATTCCATAGTTTTCTTAATGAGTGGACATTCATCATCTTAATTCAATGAGCTATTCTCAGATGACCCTTGATAATAGTAACCACAGTAAAGGGGACCTGCAGAAAGCATGTATTTATTTTTTACATTCAGTTCCTGATTTCTCAAAATGTTATTATTCAGAAACATTGAAGCAATTTCTCCTTGGTAACATCTTTAGCTCCATCTTCCGTAAAATCTTGAGCAGCCAAGTAGCAAGAAGTATCAGTAATTTACATTATTGTTGTGTGCCAAATAATGCTGCACCAAATTTAGGAAATGAAGCTACGTAACAGAGTGGGGAGGTAGGTAGTACAGGCTTTTAAGAAGCATTTATTCTCTTGGATCTTGGAAACTGCTCACCTCTCTTGCTATTTTCACCATTGTTTTTCCTATTGTCAGTCTTCTGAGCCTTTCTGCATGTTTACCCTCTCATTTATTCTACAGAAAATATATGACACTTAATAGTATTCCATCTGAAATTTAACTCTTCATTTTCTTCACAGACAAGGCTATCTATACACTTCACCACATTAAGGGCAATTCCCTGGTGTACAGCCAGCTCATCAGATGTTAATTTTCACAAGTCTGTGGAGAGAAAATTTTGGGGAATGCAGTTTTGTACTGCGATTCCAGGAGCAAAAACTTTTCCATGTACCTGGCTTGAACAGGCAGACACTAGAGTTAATGAGTTAAGTCTGAAGAGCAGCACCTGCAGGCTGAGGAAATGAACCAGAAATCTGGCATTCCTCTCTGAAGGGTCCCTACGTACAAGAAGCTTGAGATATTGCTTTCCCGACTACTTGAAAACGGAGCTGACTTCATCCATGGGCATGACCTCATTACTCTGAAGGACACCTGGCCTACTGGGAGGAGGGGAGGGCCTCTAGAGAAGTTCCCAGACAGCTACCACAGCAGGGGAAAGGGAAAGGAAAGAGAAAGGGGAAGGGGAAGGGAGAGGGAAGAGGAAGAGGAAGGAGAAGGGAAAAGGGGAAAGGAAAGGGAAAGGGAAGGGAACTGCTAAATATATGAAATAAATATCAAGTGTTTACCTTTGAAATTCTAGATGCCTTCCAGGGTCACACTCTTTTTGAGGTGCACTTGTAATGTTTCATGAGTCATCTTTTTCTGGACTGATTCCAGAAATGGTCTGTTTATTATTTATTGTTTATTTCCATGTTTGTTCACAGACTGGTCTTCTATGAGTAAGCTAATTAGGACTTTCTGTCCTTTCTGTGAACTTAACTGTCAAGCTATGTGGCCTCTTTAATATGAAAAATGTCTTGGTGATCAAGTCAGCGAACAACCAGCATCCATTTGCTTAGCGCATTCTCAGAATAAGTGGAGACTTGGAGGCTTGTTTGGTGCTTCGTTTGGGGTTTGTGCTTGTGTGCCTGTGTGCTGAGAGGGCAGGAAGGAGAGAAGGATCCTACTGTCGTTACGGAGAGCCTAATTACAAATTAGTGAAGTTCTCCATGGCAAACTCTTCTGGTTTAAGGTTTGTTCTCTTTCCCCTTCTTCCACCTTTTCCCACAAACACTCTTATAGTTTGAGTGCTGGAGACCAAAATCAGTCTACAACTTCTGCTCACCCATTTTTTTTTTCAGCATTTTAGTGATGTTCTCCCTGATTTTCCCTGCTGTTACTTTTGTAGGGAAATTTCTAGACAATTTAAACGATTGGTAAATTCTTAAAAAAGATCTCTGTACTTTGAACCAGGCCATCTGCTGTTACATTGTTCTGATACCTTAAATAACTTTTCAACTTATTGGTGGAATCTCTTCACT
>VWYH01010293.1:110887-269910 GCA_013399365.1 Pampusana beccarii
AAAAAAAAAAAAAAAAAAAAACAACCCACAAAAAAACACAGATATGTCCAGGATTTAGAATACCATTTCCTGTTAAGAGTGATCCCCTCTGTAAGGCTGTGACATGGATAAATGATCCTACTTTAATTTTAATTGATTAAAAAAACCCAACAAACAAACAACAAAAAAAGCATTATGTAACATATACCACAATTTCTCCAGCTGCCATGTGCATGTGCAGGCCCTCACATAGATCTTCAACAAAAACTATAAAAATTACGGCAATGGCCCTATTTGCATGCATAGATAAAGTGAGTGCTTTGTGGAAACGATATAGGTAGATTTCCCTCCTTTGTCCCTGATTATTTTCATTCTCTATCTAACACCTTTTCAAGTCCTTATACGTTTGGAAAGACCCAAACATGAGACCTGAGTAACCAGAAAATGCAGATGACAGGAAAATCAAGATGAGCAGTATTTTGATTTAATAATAAGGAAGCAAAGAAAGAACACAGACTTAAGATGCTATAAGCTAAGGAGGAGCCAAAGCAACAACTTTTGTAGAGTTTTCTATAACAGAAAAATGATAAAGCAGGACTTGCCATTCATGTTGTCTCTAGTTGTTAAAGTTTTAACAGGTCTCAAAATCTGAAAGTTCTTGTCCTGGTACAAGCACCTGTGAAAATGAAGCCCCCTAAACCAAGGACGTGATCCTCCAGCTCCTCTAGATTTTCTCAGGATTTTCTGGTAACTCTAAAAATCTTTAGGATTTTTCAGCTGAAAAGTTGTTGCAAGAATGAGCCAATGCTACCTCCTCAGTCCTGTGTATTGTATATTAGGTTCCACCAGAAGAAGTGAGAGGGATAAACAGGAGAAACCATTGAGACTGTTAATAAGTTTGTTTTATTTGTTTTTTCATCTGCTGTACCTAACTTAACCCTTAACCTATAATAAGATTTTTTGGTATACAGCTAGTCCGACTACTTTTGGTTTAGATACCCTAACACACTCGTCAGTTTAAAGTACTGACACTTTTGTGTATGACTTTGGCTATTGTCCAAGTGGGCAAAAAGATGGTGTGTTTACACAGAAACGTTTGTTTAAAGTAAGAAACTAAAACCCTATCTGCAAATCAATGCTACCTTCAGTATAAACAGAAAAACATAAAGATTCATACTCGCAAAACCAAGAACCTCCAGACAGCTTCAACAACAGAATTAACCGATGTCATCTTCCTCATAAAAACTAGACACTATTTCCTGTTTTGGAAATAGTTTTTGTAACACACAAAGTATTTAAAATAGTAAGGGTATTTCCAGTCAGTTATTTGCTAGATGTTTTTTGAAAAGAATGATATAAGCCCATGTGGTGTTTCTAATGCCTGCATTAGATTCAAGTTCCTGGACATGTGAAATAGAAATGTCAGGTAGTGCAAAAGCTTATCTTCATTGTAAAGACCAAAAGGGAAAACACTGCAATGTGATAAAAACTGGTACTTGAAGGAGAACTTTTCCACACAGAGAAGCAAAACCTGGGAACCATTGAGAAGAAGCAGCTCTAGAAAAAGGGTTGTGCAAGTCCAAGGCTCCTGTTGCGCAAGAGGTTTTTGTTTTGATTTGGTTTGGGGTTTTTTTGGGGGGAGTGGGTTTTTTTTTTGGTTTTTTGTTTGTTTGACTTTGTTTGTTTATTTTTTACCGTGTAATGACTGTTCTAGAGAAGTTTATGGGAAGTGGAATAGACTTGCATGTAGTTGTTTCCAGATCTGCTTCTGTTTCAGTGTTTTGGAGTGATGAGGGAAGGGGTCTTACAGATGATAAACAGGATTTGCAATGGAGACAGTATCAAAGAGTATCTTAATATTCTTCATTCTGAATTAATGGTGTAAAATGTCACTGTCATATTCATTAAAAAGGTAAATATTGCCTATTATTCATTTAACCCCCGAAGAACATGTTCAATATGAAAAAGTGTTACTGCATTGTGTATACTACCATGTGTTGAAAAACTCATACAGAACTATTCAATTTTTGTAGCATCGTGTTTTGGAGATCTTACTTTGCAAGGAAAGCCCACATTGTTCAAAGTGAATTAGGAAGGCAAATTACAGTGTGTTATGATGGATAAGGAACTCCATGGTACACACTTCTGACACAGCTATGTGTGATTGAGGTCCAGATGATCATAAGATATATATTAATCCATATTCTTTCTACTGTCATGCCTGGTATTTAAAATGTCAGCATAGGTACAGGCTTTCAGTAACACAAATTTAAAATCCTGTAACAGCAACAAAAGACAGTCACTATATAAATCAGTAATTTTCACCCTTTTTTGATATTAGGTATAAATTAAGAAGACACTACAGTAGCAAGGGAAAGTACCCAGTAGTCAAGAGAACCCCAAAATTACATTGTATATGCAAACCTTTTTCTTTGTTTTGCAAAAATAAGTTCCTAAGAACTGAAGCCTGGAAGACAAGAGTTTGTAATGCATTAGAAAAAAAAAAAAAAAAAAAAGGTTAGATTTACCTTCTGTACTTTGTTTACACATTTAATTTTTTAGGTTCAGCTCAGCAGACAAAAAGACTAAAATGATACAGATCTGCTTCTTAAGGTCAGTGCATCAGATGAAAATTGAGCTCAGGATGTCAAAAGGAACATTTAATCCTAAATATATTTTTCTACATCAACTCAAATTATATCTTCTTCACTGAATGTAGAAGTGAACAGCACTACAGGTGAAAAAGCAAAGTAGGACCAAACAGGAGAGTTCAAGGTTTTTTCTGCAGTTGGAGTGTCTGATGGAGAAGTGATTGTTCAGCTTAGCATCTTTCCTCTTTTTCTAAGTGCCTGTCCTTCCACAGGAATTTTCAGCTTCCTTAGTCTTCCAGAGAAGTAGATCTCTTTTCTGATATTTAATGAATAATGTTCACTAATACCACCACTAGCTTATTGGACAGTTCCATGCTTTTTCTTCTAGATTTTTTTCTTTGGTAAAAGTAAGACTCACATTGGATGCACAGGAGCTGTCCCCAGTACCCAGTCCCCTGTACAGCAGGACGCTCAGAGAACTGGTGTGTTACCGAGGTTAAATGCTTTTTAATACACATCCTCTGTGTGTATGTAAACATAGAGAATCTATGGGAAATATATGAAAGCAAAAGATATATTGAATCCTTTCTGGATTACAGTAAGCAGTTTGTTTATATATCCATTCAGATGAGTTGACTTCACCAATCTGAATTGGAAACTTGAGTCAGGTTTCTAATACTTGTCTTGACCTTTCCTCTTCTAACTATTGGGTTTGATATTTTTCTAAGTTTAAAAAAAGGGATAAACTACTGCCATGTGAGTGTGAGCACCTCCTACGAAACTAAACACATTCGAATAAGCATAACAATCAGAAGACCTCTATTATTCCATGGTATGTGTCATGAAAGTAGAAATCTCTGTACTCAGTTTTCATTTTCACTGCTAATTCTCTCTGTATATTCAGAGTTCATTTTTTTTTTAAGTGTAAACAAATCTTGGGTTACAGTACATAAAGTGTTAATCTGATGTTTTACAGTTAATCTGATGCAATTACAGTTCTCTTTTTTTTTTCAAATTTTTTTCTTCTTTTCGATAGAGTGGGCATGTAACCTTAAAAAAAAAGAAAAAGTAGAAAACCTGTGTGCACATCCAGAATCCTAGTCATTAATTATGAAAACTTACAGCAGAGTAGTTAAAATGCACCTGTGTCACACATGTGGCCTTNTGTTATTCTGTTTTTTTACAGTTAATCTGATGCAATTACAGTTCTCTTTTTTTTTTTTCAAATTTTTTTCTTCTTTTCGATAGAGTGGGCATGTAACCTTAAAAAAAAAGAAAAAGAAGAAAACCTGGGTGCACATCCAGAATCCTAGTCATTAATTATGAAAACTTACAGCAGAGTAGTTAAAATGCACCTGTGTCACACATGTGGCCTTGGTATCCTAAGTATTTTTTTTAAACAATTACGAAGCTAATTCTTAACAAAACAGCAGACATCTGGTCCACTCTGACCAAAGGATCATAGAAAATTGCTAAACTGAGGCAGACTATCTATTCCCTTATGCTACATTTAGAGGTAATCTAAACCTGTTGCTTCTGGAGGAGGCAGACGTGATCTCTAGTGTGTTATGGCAAATGAACAACTGCTCTACTCCCTGCTTTTTCTAGGACTTCTGTCTGAAAATTGATTTTCACTGTGGCTTACATAACAATTAGAACAAGTTGAACTACACATTTAAGAAATGTTGACTTCTTAATTGTAGTGGATTTTTTTCCAAGAATCAATCATTTTTGAATATGCAGTAGCTGTTTGTGATGATTTGAACATCATACCAGAACAAACTTCAGCTTATGAGTTTGTCATATACTCTCCAGGAATTTGCTGTTCGTTTTAGTCACAGCTTGATTGCTTTTTCTGTGCCTAATTGGGCTTAAAGCACTTACAGGAATAGGAGATAGTACAACCAACTGTCTGTACTTTTAAGTCATTGTGGAAGTAGTGTGATATTAGGGGGAGGTAAGTACTCCGGAGACCCTGACCATAGGCATACCTGCTCAGGTAGGGATATTAATCAGTTATTTCATTATAAGACCAGTTTGAGAAAGTTTTGGAGGAAAAAAAAAATGACTTCTTAACGCAAAATTATTTTGCTTTTTTCCTTTCTTTCTTATAAATGTTCATGATTAGTTTAAAACTATCAGCCAGCAATTACACAAAAACACAGAGGTTTTCAATGTATGTCACCTTCTCATACCTTTAGTAAGTTCACTGATGTTAAAAAAGAAACTGTAATTGATACATACATTCACTTCTGATTCCCTGTGCTTACATAAACATGGCGATACTTTCATCCAGATTTCTTCCACTTTTCTGGACACTTAGCAGCTAAATAATTTCCTCACTACCTCTTTGTATCATCCTGTCTTCTATATGGCTCAATATTTTGTAAAAGATCTCTCTCCTCAAGAAGTATTAATGAAGAATATGCTAAAAAAAAAAAGTTCTGATCGGTCTTCAGCTTGCTTTCTTGTGGTTTCAATTTCTTAAATTAAAAAGAGTTTACATATTCCATTGACAGAGCTTTGAAAAGACTCAGCTGTTAAATTGGTGTCCTCCTTCTGTCAAGATGGAGAAGATGAAAATATTTCCCTCAGAGAGACAGACTGGATTGGCCATTTCCCACTTAATGTTATAAAGGAAATAAAAAGAGGAACTGGAAACTGGAATTTTTTTTTCATTAATTGATTAAAAGTTTTGAACGGTGTATTAAGAAAGAAAGATTAGCTTGGTATTCCGTAGTGTGTGTACGGTACATTCTAAACAACGGCTAATTGTACCAGTTATCTAAGATTAGATAATCTCATTTTCCCTGAATTGCACGGTAAAATATATGTGTATCTACACATGCCAGCAAAACATGTGTATTGTCAAAGTCTGTATAGATTTTACTCTTGTTTTCAAAGTAATCAGCTGAGCTTTAGCTGCACCAGGCAATTCTGGGGGCTTTATGAGGAAGTCCATGAAAAGGAGAAAAAAGATCATATAGTGAAATAAAAGTATTAATAAAGCACTACCAAATACAGAGCACTAGTTTAATCATACCACACGCATCATTCTGGCTTACACATTACTCAACATAATGGAAAAAGACCAAAGGAATATAAAACCAGAGAGAAAAATAAAATTGAAAAACAGCCTGCAGCTGATGGCGGAGGTGGCTGTGAATGGCAGGAGTATAGTTCATTCACCAGTGTAATTGAAGGAAGGAGTAAAAGTGAAACCTTAGTACAGAGGTAACTGCCAAAGAAAAGGAGAAGTTTCAGCTAATGGAGAGCTAAAAATTTAGCTTCAATCTCTGAAATTGCTCTTTAATATAAATGCAGTTTATGCCTTGAAGTCTCATTGAAATAATTTTCAGGCTCTGGTTCTGCAATCTTTCCTCTCCCCATTCCCTGTGTAATTGGGATTACAGCTACGTTGCATATTTTGAACTGAAGCCTCCCCAAGAGTCTGGTGACTTCTGCTTCCAAAAGCAAGGGCAAACTATAAAGAATGTCCTCAGATCAAATGGGTTTCTTCCCGACTGTATCCTTAGATAATAGCTAGGGGCTTCAATGGCCCTATGAATTCATACAAATCTTATAACTAAAAAACTAGGTTCTTCATTAATATTCCCTGCTCTGAATATATTTTTATTGTCCTTGGGCCTCACAAAGGTCAAAAAAATATATATTACTTGATCTTTCACTTTTTTCTTTCATGTCCTTTTTGGTGTTGCTGATTTCTGCTGTGACAGGTGTGCATCAAGATCAGGTAACTGTTATCAGGCATGTAATGACAACACAGTGCTTTTTGCACACACCATTTACACTAGTGCAACTCAAGACAGTTTGTTTCTCCTCCCACACACAAGAGCTATCACTATAATTTCTGTGTCCTTCTATTCCTCTTGCCCTCTTTCTGATCAGTTACATCTGAAGACTGATATGAAAAGTAAAAGTAATCTTTTCCCTATGAATGCTGCTTCCTTATGGTATTTACTTTAAATCAGATTCAACATCTGGCAGCCTTTATTCTATATTCCAGCTCAGATTGTAAATGTGGATAGAATTTTGTCTAATTGAAAATGAAGTTAATGATAGACCACTAAATTCAACTGTATTTCCCTGAGTGCTGAAATCATTTAGTATTGCTAATATAGAACATAAAAATAAATTGCTCCAGAGTCATCAATTCTGGGTAGAAATTTATTCAGGGTATTGTCTTCACCTGTTCACTGGCTGATTAATGTGCTCTAGTTTGGTATGTTTAAAGAATATAGAATGGCTGAGTTGATTGAGTCATATGGGGTCTTTGTCTTTTTAATTTCTTCAACCTCTTTCAAATTACAGAGCATTCTCATGCTGCATGTCTTTTGTTTGTTCAGATAACACTCCCTGAACAAAACTTCTTCTGCACAGTCACTCAATAAAGGTATAATGCAGAGGCTAAAAGTCATAAAAGCCTTCTGCAATTATTGTTTGCCAAGCACAGAAAAAAACCTCCATTCGATGTGCATTCAAACCATTCAGTATCTCTTTCTTCTTCTTCCCTCTTTACTACCCATGCTCAGATCCTATGGTATTTGTGAAGAAACAGTATGCTTTAAAAGCATGCCAGAGATCGATGTACAAATATACAGCAGGAACGTTTGCATGTTACTTCCTGGGATACTTTTTATGCTTTTCTACCGTCATACAGAAATGAAGACGGTCTGAGCCTTGAGAAATTACAAATAAAGCTTATGCATGCTAGGGTGCATATAGAATTTAATGACCTTTAATGACTTCAAGAAAGCAAAGCAAACACCGAGAGGACCGAAACAAAATATATATATATATATACTCAGCCAACCTCCTGAAAGTTGTGATTTGCAGCCTCAGAGCACATTCATGCCTGTCCTCATCAGAGATTTTTTTTTCAGTTGAACAAAATTATAGTTCACACTATGTACTGTTTTTCTTTTTGCAAGAACAAAGGTTTCCACAGCAGGCACTGGGATGGGTTATCTGGTGGGGTCTTTGTCATATTCAGATCTTGAAGCATGTGCAGGTATCTCTAGGTTCACAGAGAATGTATATTTATCTCACTAATGAGCTGTCAACACTTTCTGTTCTGGTAATAAATATTTGGGTGCTCATCTTTGCAGCTTATCCCAAGATACAGCTTAACCAACAAATGTATTCTCACGGTTCTGTCACAGATGTATTGCTCCATGTTTTGTGCAGTACTGGTAGCAGATTAACAAGCTATTACCTGTTTTACATGGATCTTTTATGGATCATTATTTTTTTGAGGAATGCTTGGGGAGAGTAATGTCTCTTTCCATTTAAAAGTGCGACGAAACTAGTTAATTGCCATGTAAATTACTCCTTAGAACTACTTTGATCTTATCTCTCTGGGATTCTGTTAGTGTTGCTAGTTACTGTTTTTCACTCTTACTAGTTGATCCCTACATAGCTCCAAATAGTTTGTGCTATGCACAACTTATTGTAAATAGTACAAATGTCAGATCCTGCAGTGAAATTGTATGTTTTAAGTTTAATAAATGTTTTCATATACATTAAATTTCCTTTTTGTGTATATAAAAGAAAGCAATAGAAATTTGGATTAACTAACGTGATCTCCCTATGTACAGGTAAGTTTCAATAAATATTTATATTTCAGAATCTAAATGTGGCCATACCCTGGCATTATGGTCTCCTTGTATCCATAGGGTTCATCTGAATGTATGGATGATTGTTTTTTATTTGTAGTTATTTTCATTTATTTCCCTTCATTATAAGGTCAGGACAGTGACAGATGAGTCTGAGTGATTCCATTTTGGATAGGGGACTTGAGTAACTATCTATGAATAAGATTATAAAAAGCTAGGTGACAAACACACTTTAGAAATCAGGGTATTTTAAAATGCTTGAGTTTGGGCCATGACAAAGCAGACTTTCACTGTTAACAGTTTAAAATAAAAGGGATGTTAGAGCCTTACCTTGTGTTCTTACCATTGGGTAAAATTTAACATACTTAGGTCACACACAGTTCCTGTCCAACAGTTTCTTAAAAACCCAGAATAATTATCATTCTGCTATCTCTGCCAAGCAATATAACTTCTCTCATAGTTAGAATATTTCTGCTAATATTTGATCTAAATAGTACCTACTGCAAATTAAACTGATTCTTCTTGCCTTATACCTGATAGATACTGCAAGTAGTACCTTACTCTCCTCTGCACATTTGTTTCATTTTCAAAGTCTAATCATGTTAACTTTCCTTTTCAACCTTAAAAGAAATCAGTTGGTTCAAAATTTCCTCATAGATTATGCCTTCTAAAATTCTATCAATCTTGTTGCTTTTCCCTGCATTTTCTTCAGTACATCTACTAGTTACTAGTTATTACATATATATTTTAAGTGCAATCATGGTTTGAACTAGAACGAAAAGAAACTGATCTGGAAGATGCTCAGAAAAATCAGGATTTCCTACTCCCCATGGTGCTGAAAAAGGATCATGTAACAGGGAATAATTTATAAGTAACCGTCTACCGCAGAACTGCAGTAAATTTTGGAATTCAGAGATAGTAGTAGCTCCTATAGGTAGTCTGAGTGTGATATATTGCAGCATAGGCATCTGGTTTGAAACAGTTATTGGTGGGGTACAAACTAATTCTCTCTCAGCAACTCACCATTTTGTGTCACTTTACCATAAATTGCTCATGACCCAAAGGGACATTTTGTTCTTGTAGGTTTTGCAATGTCTCTTGCCGACTAAGCTAGAATTTCAATTAGTATGAGGTGTCATCTACAGAAAAAAAAAAAAAAAAAAAGAAAAAAAAGAAAGTTTTTAATTAAGTTNGAAAGTTTTTAAGTAAGTCCAATCAAAGAGTGATGGATTTTATTAAAATAACTGCTTCTGCTTCTGATTATGCAAGAATTGAATTAGATTTGCTTGTGGTTTGGGGGGGCGGGTTTTGTTTATTTAGTTAGTTGGTTGATTTTGTTTTTTTAATTAAACAAACAAAATCCTTTGAATTAAATTGAGTTACAGGTTCGGCCCAAAATTTCAAAGACCTTGTTTTTTTCAGTAACAAATACTTTTGTGAAACCAAATGTGTCAGTTTATTCCTATATCTCTTACTTTGGATAAATGAATATTTGTTAACATACCTAACAAATCCAGACTTAAACCTTTCCATTAGAGGTAAAATTTAATTCAATGTATTTTTATTATTTGCTTTATGATTACCAGTATGGTAAATCAGTCACTGCTTTTTACTGCTCTTCAGTTCAGATTCAATGCAAATGAATTAAGTTTCCAAGTTGCATGTATTACTTGTACTTTAAGAAGTGACTTGTGATAAAATATTGAGTGAAGAGCAGAAAATATACATAGTTTGTAAATCCTATTTAGAATTCTGTCCTTAGATAATCACCTTTTATTAAAATGTCAATGAAACCACATAACTGTAAAGTGAAAATTGTTCTATAGTAACTTAGAGCTGTAAACCACCAATTTAATCAGTTTCATTTACAGCACTATATCTTAAATGATGGGACACTGATAAAAACATAGTTTAAGCAAATCCTCCAAAATCCTTTGTCTTGCCATGTGGTGTGGTACATAAAATTAATAGCAGTGACATTACAAGGTAGAAAATCACCACTTTAAAACAGAAAATAACTCCAAACTATTGTGTAAGATAATTAAACTAGAACATTTAGGAATACAACAATAGGAATATCCCTCATAAATTATCACAGAGCTATTTTGCAAAGTACAAGGATTTCTGTTGACTTCTGTAGGACCAAAATTTAAGTGAATTTGTCTTGAAAGAGGTGAGGTTAGTCTGCACTACATATACCTTTTCTAGATTTGCTGATTAAACATCCACTTTGTTATAACGAGATATAATCTTATATATGGTTGTAAACTGCAAATTAAATATTTACCAAATTAGATAATGTCATAATTGTGTATTAGGTGGTTTTGAGGACACACATTAAGTATTTATCTTTGAAATGTAATTTACCTGCATTGTTGAGGTTAGCAAATTATATGTCTCTATTTCAGGAGCAGTGAGTTTCTATTAGTTTTCTTTTGATTCTGAAACAGGTCACCTTTCATTCTTAACTTGTTACTTTGCATTTATGGAGACTAAAACATTCAAAGTATCAGGAAGGCACTGGAAAAAAAAAAAAAACACACAACAAAAGGAAACCAAACCAAAACAAAACACAGTAGGTTAAATAGAGGCTTGAAAGACATATGGAGAGGAAAAAATTGTATGTATGTTGGGAGGGTGAGGAGGGGGGAAGAAAGAGAATTACAATAGAAGAGCTTTCTGGTCTCTGACCATTGCAAATTTTCTTATGCACTCCTATAAATCATGAAGAAAGGAAGAAAGAAAAACTACAACCAAAGAAAAATCCCTATTATATCACATGCACATCTTCGCTTTTTTCCTTTTTCAAAGTAGGCTTAGAAAGAACAAAGGGCTTAGAACTCTTCAATGATATTATGCCAGAGAAGTACTGTACTTGGGGTTCCATTTTGCTGCCTCAAAGAGGATTTAATTCAGCTGTCAGAGAGAGCCTTTTAGTCTGTAGACAGAGTACGAACAGGGAGAATTCTGTTTGTTCTTTAAAAATAGTCCAAAACATTCCAGTCTTTGTGAAAAATTCTTGAAGCTTAAATAGGAAATAAATTCAAAGTCATATTCCCTATTAAGTTAACCATGATGCTTGTTTCTTATTCCTCAGAGAACAGTATATCACTGTTCTACTGAAGCTAAAAATAAGATTAATATAAAAATGAGTGCTCATTCTATAGAAGTTTTTTAATTTTACCTGAAAGTCAAGTAGGTCTTAAAGTTATACAAGGTCACTTATTGTTCTAATTTGATATTTTACTGGTGCCATTATTTTTTTATGTAGTTTAGGCTGAAGTTACCTGCCTGGCCCGTGAAAGACAGGTACAATATGAATTGGTTTGACCTTGAAAAACTTACTTCTTTTTTAAAACAGTGAGGTCATTATCTAAAATTAACACTTAACTGGCTATTTTTGTCTCTCGATTAATATGGAGCATGAGATGCATTTGGCACAAGAGATAGGATAATTGGTCTTATAAAATGGCAACTTTTATATTTTTAAATCTCATTACTTTTATCTCTATCAAGTCAGGAAATACTTGTGTTTCACTCAAAAAATACATTTTGTACTTGCATTGAATATTCTATGGCAAAGCATAGAGGGTGGAGGAAGGACTCATCAACATGCACCTATTTAGATCTCTCATGATCAAAAAGTAAAATTCTCACACCTACCGAGATGATAAAACTGCCATTAGCAGATGAGAAATGTTCTCACAAATAAGTATAAACCTTGAAAAACACAGCTGTTCACTGTATCTCCAGGCAAAATGTACTTCCCAGGAGACAAATCTGGAGTGTGTTGGACACTGAAAGGTCTGAATGAGTTGTGACCAATCTCACTGAGAACGGAAGGAGTTCCGCACTTCTCAGTGTCTGTCTTCCGTACTGATGGAACAACCTCTTCTGAACTAAATGCAGCTGCCAACACCATCTCCATGTGACATCCTTACTTTGGGCCCTGGGGAAGTGACCCCATGCTGGCACACAACCCAGAGCCTGCTAAGTCATCAGTTAGCAGGCAGTGCTCTGGAATCTCATCTTTCTGTGCCACATCTGTCACAAAGATCTAACCTGGCAAGATCTGAATTTGTAGATCTGAGTTGTAAAAGCATGTAGTCATTTAAGATGATCATGGTTTTTATTCCATTCCTTTCTCCTTTCCCTCCTGCCCCTGCTTTTTGGCTTATGTCTGTGAAACTGTTAGTTTTGTAATGTGATAACACAGAGCCAAAGAGTATCAAGAAAACATCTTTCTGTGAGCTTTTTTTCTTTGATAATTTAGAGAAAAACAGTCTGTGATATGGTGCTGGTTTGACTTAAATTGGGTTAATTTTCTTCATGCAGTTAAAAACTCCTCTTTTTTTCATAGCTATTATAGCATGGTTGTTGTTTTGATTTAGTTTGAGAACAATAAGTTAGCACCCCGGGACAGAGTTAATGTTTTCTTCAAGTAATATTCTAGTGGTTTTGAGTTAGAATGAAGAGAATGTAAGAACTTACTGACATCTTAGTTGTTGTCTAGAAGACCAAGGTCTCCTTCTGGGCTTCCTATCTAGAAGTGTGAGGTAGCTACAAAGTGGGGCATAGATGGGACAGACTTTGCCTGGCATCTAGGCTAATCAGTGGAAATATTCCATACCATTGGCATCATGCTTCGTATTCAATGGGAGTTGGGTCTTCCAGCTAGGGAGACCTGTTCCAGTTCTGCTCCATTCCAGTTGAGTTCCTTTTGAGAGTTCCATTAACTTGGCTAGTTTAATTATTTAGGTCTTTTTCCATTCTGCTGTTTTGTAGTTGGCCTCTGGACCTTTCTGCCTTTTCGGCCTTTTTGCTCTCTCCCAGGGACTGACTGTTCTGGACTAGGGTACCTTCCTGGGACTGTCTGCTTGACATGGGCAGAGTTCATGAGGAATTGCATTAAGTATCAATTATTTAATATTTTATTTTATATATTATTAGCAGTACTAGTATATTAGTAGTATTTTGTTATATTATAAAGCTGTTTTTATCTCAATCCATGAGTTTTTCCCTTCCCTTTCAACTCTCCTTCCTACTTGTGAGGGTGGTGCAGGACTGAGAGCAGCTATTGTTTGTTGTTTTGATTGCTAGCTGGGGTTAAACCACAACAGATACTTCACAAAATAATGTCATGGTGGCCAAGAACTCTTGCTTTATTTTTCTGTCTCCACCTTGAAAATGGTCGGGAAAGGAGAATTTGTTGTACGATCCTGCTCAGAGTTGCTAGCAATAGAGCTATGTAGCTACTGTAAATTTGGGGCTGCAAAGAATTGAATCATTGAATCATAGAATCGTTTTGGTTGGAAAATATCTTTAAGATCTTTGAGTCCAACTGTTAGCCTAACACAGCCAAACACTAAGCCATGCCCCTAAGCACCACATCTACACGTATTTTAAACGCCTCCAGGGATGGTGACTCAACCACTTCCCTAGGCAGCCTGTTCCAGTGCCTGACAACCCTTTCCATGAAAGGCTAGATTTTAACCCATGTCTTTGTCTCTGTTTCAAAGTTCACTGAAAAAGACACTTCAAGGAAAAATACGTTTGAGGTGGATTTCAGCTTCCGGTTTACGTCAGAAAATACTTTACTATTGTACCAGTGAAAAATCGTCAAAGACCTTGGGTCACCAGCTTGATTTGCAGCACTTCACTGTCAGTGATGACAAATTCAATAGAGTTCTCACTATGAAAATGATTGTTGGAAAACATACTTTTATCAGCAAAGCTGAAAATGGCAGCTGTAGACTTGAGATTAGTGAAATATATACAATATATTTTCTATATGTAGTCTTCTATGATGTTATGTACCCTTTTATTGTTACTATTGATGATGACACTGTATGAGGATAAGCTCACTCTAACGTCCTGCTTTCAGTTAAGATGAAGGCTGAGCAACTATCAACTTGCCACATTACCAAGGATATGGAAGGAAGAGTCATATTAAACTTTGTTGCATTGCGAATTTTACCTGTTTTGGGGGACATTACATACTTTCATTATTTTTTATCTCTCTCTGTATTTTTTGAAAGTGTTTCAGTTGAAAAATTGTCACACAAAATACAGACCTTTTCTTTCTCATGTGGGAACTAGAAACAGGCACCGAGACCATCAGTGGTGACAATGTAGGTGCCCATGTGCTAATCAGCAGTGCGTTTATATCTCAGACTCAGTTGAATGAACATGCTAAGCTAGATTCTTCACCAGTATAATTGGAATGCGGTTCCCACTGATGCTGAAAGAAACCACACCACCTGAGGACCTGAGGTCAGAATTATCTGAAAACCTGTAGGGGAAAAAATTAGGATGTGAGCCAGCACTTTCTTCGTAATACAAGGATAACTCTGATTCTAGGAATTCTTACTGTGCAATGTCAGACTTGGAAATATTAACATGCTATCTATTGTATTTATGTGCAAGTTTAAAAAATGGCAATGTGTTCTTATTAGGAGATATATACACACTCATATAAATATAAAATATGCACATATTCTTTCCAGTCCAGCTCTAATCTTACACTTGAAATAATATTGGGGTAAGATTTGTATGTAATAATATTCAAAATTAATACAATTTATACAAAATTAATTTATTCAAAATTAATACAATTATTTCATTAAGTTTACACTGGCTTCACTGAGAAATCTAGGCCTCAGTCTACTAACGTTGATGTAAACCAGAATAGCTCCTCTGATTTACACCTAATAAGAGCCTGGTTCTATATCTCATTGTTGAATTTGCTGAGAGTTTTTTTCCCTCCCAAAAGACAAAATTCTTGTTTGTTTGGAGGGGTTTTTTAACCTCTTGGCTGAGTGATATATTTCTGTTTATCAGCCACCTGCATCCCCTCAATGCATTCTGAGGCAAAAATCAAGGAATAAGAAAGTCCAATTTTAAATTCAATCAGTTCCCAAGTTGTTTGATGCAATGGTTTCCATTTCAACAGCTGCCTCTGTCTACTTCACCCACATGAAGGAACCAGCTTCCTCCGGAGATCTGAAAATGTACATTTGGCAGCTCAAATTCAATTTAAGTCTGGCCAGGTACAAGTTTATTGGCACTAGTCCCAGGTCTTGCAATTGACTTTTAACCCCCTCAGAGCTTTCCTTGTGTGCCTAATAGAGCTGTGTGCTGTGTGACAACTTCAGTGAAGTCCAACTGCTGCCTTCTGTTGCTCTGTGCAGCAAAATATTTTGAGCTCATAAACCACCAGATCTGCATTTGAGTGGCATTTGTAAGGAGTTTTGAAATTAGTTATCCTCTCAAAAAATAACAAGTGATATACGCTGTCTAAACAACAATTGGCTGGTTTCCCTATGTTTCATGATCTCTGATTCCAACTTTTTTGACTTTAAAAATCTTTTCCTTACTTTAGAAACAGTTTGCAGTACTTCCATTCACTCTGATAATTGCTTGCGTGTCTGAGCATTCAAAATTATTAATGGGAATGAGAGGTTAAATAGTTTACCCCTTAGCAGAGGAAAAGAGTCTACTCTGTCCAGGATTCCTTCTGTCCTTAGCGTTTGCTGTTCTAGCAGGTAATGAGTTCTTCTGATATCATGTTAAGGCTCAGCTTCATTTTTTTTTCATGCCATTCAGCAAAAGAAACAGCAAATCAAATCAGATTATTAGCAAAACACTGACCTTCAAAAATTCGAACTGAAAACACCACAGAGCAAACAGAATTTTTATATCTTTGTTCCTTTGTCCTCCATCTCACACAGAGGAGTCCAAAATATCCACATTATTGTAGCTCTGGGTACTAGAAAGCAAGCATTAATCAGCTAAAGGCATATGTTAACTTGATTGGTAAGCAAAGGGGCGGATCTGTGCATCATCTGTGACAGTAACCTTCTAGATTAAAAAAATTGACATACTAGAAATCTTTAATACTAAAACATGGTGTTTAGTTCCTCCTTTCACAGTGGGCTGCCAGCTAGCCACAGGTAATGGAAGCAATTTAAGCTCACAAAGGTATTTAAGCTGCCCAAACCTATCTGTCTAGAGAGCTACTCACTACATCTGCCAGTGTTCTGCAATGTAGAACAAGAAGGGAATAAAGCAACATGAGAATGTTACTACCAGTAATTATTCATCAAAGCTCTTCCCCTGCTCTCATCCATGACCTACAGCTTGAGAACTGGCAGTTTTAAAGGTGGGAGAGAGGGGACATCTACTTTCTAGGTGATGTTCACAGGTCTTTGCCTCCTACTTCCCACAGCATGGTACTATTACCCTGGTGATCTGAGGTATTTCATCAGATGAAAGAAAAGAGGGAACTTTGAGTAACTGAATTCCAGATCACTTGTTTTTCAAGAAAACAGTGGGTACGAATGTATAAAATATGAGTATCTGGGAATAAGTGAAATGAAAGAAGTTTTTCAGATTATTTTTCACTGTGAAACTGAGGTCAAAGATTGAGGCCTTGCTTTTAGACCAAGTATGACTGACTCAGTCTGGATAAAACACAGGCATAAAGAATTTGTACTGTGGCTTACTTTACCCATGTTTTTGACTGAAATATCAACATAATTTGATCTCACTTTTTCATTCTTAACATTGCAAAATAATAAACTTTCTTAATTCTGTCTAGCACTGAAAAAGAAATGCAAGAATCTCTCTATGGAATTTTAGTATAGTATATAGTAATTTCTCATTATTCAAGATTCAGCAAGCTCTTTGTGCAATGCTTCACCATGAAGTTTTCATTAACACAACCTGTGATACAGAAATTTATACCGGTATATTTTATCCTTGGAAGTATTTTTCTCTTGTCTTGGTCTTCTACGTGTCGTAAGCATTTGCAAACAAACTTCTCGTTTAGAAAATAGCAATGGCTAGCCAAGGGTGTGACTGATAAAAGCTAGGTTTAATTGAGCTCATTTGCTAAAGCTTTCCTTCAAGATAATTGAGATATGGCACCTTGAGCAGTGGGCCATAACTACCATATCAATTTGGAAGTGCAATCACAGTTGATTTTAGATAATGTGTGCACTTCTGTATCAAGAGCATCTAGATAATTCCTGTGACTGACTCTTGTACTTTCATTCAAATAAGTACTGTAATAAGCCTTAAAGATTGTTTCCTTCAGCCATTCATCACTATTGTACTATATGCAACAAAGTCAACACTGGTCTGGTAATTTCTACAGATATATACCAGATAATTTTCCCAGATAAAACAATATCATAGTAGTGTTAAAGGGTATATTAATGCAGATCGTCAGGAATTTGTGCATGCAGGTTCTATTTACAATAATGTAAGTTAGGTAAATCATCATTGTTGGGTTGAGAAAGGTGTGAGTAAACATACTAGTGTGTGTTGGGTGAGCCTAGTCCTAGACTTTAGGAGACTAACAGGAGAAAGGAAAATTATTTAGCCAAAAGAGGAATTATGTAAGTAGGAAAGTAGAAAGGCTTTGGAACCATATGGTTCTCATCTATTGCCAAAACAGACTGTAAAATTTGATGTACTGAATAGTTTTAATAACAAGCTGTCTTACTGGGATACTAGTGACAAACTTTGAATGATTGCAGAATGTTGTTTGGAGATGTAAAAGAAGATGTTGCATGGTCCAGGTAGAAACATCAATAAAGAGGTGAGCACAAATGTTGTATGTTTCATGGAATGGCTGAAAGGCAACTAGGTGCCTTTGTGGATTACTATCTTTAAATTCCAGAATTTCTACTACAGTGATCTCCAAAGACCCAGGTCAAGACAGAAATGTGCAGGGAGAAAGAGGTGAAGAACCGTTCTCCAGACAGAAGAGTAGGGACAACGGATAGGGTCAACATTGCCCAGTTTTGGTGACCTGTTTGCTGGGCCTGGGTTCCACTTCTTATAATCATAAGTTTATGTGAAACTATATTGTTTTGCATAGCAATTACATATGTGTGTTTGTTCTCAAAAGAGAAACTGGGTATATGTGGTATACCACACGTTATGCAAAGAATTTCTCTGGCAACTTTCTGCTTAGATAAAAATTGCCAAATGCTTTAGTTACAACAGTGTCTAATGGTGTGTATAATTTCGTTGCTCATAGGTGCCTAACTATGGCACTGTACATTACAGCACAGTGAAATTTATTCATAAAAGTGGTTCTAGTTTACCTGTGACTATCATTGTTTTCAAAAGTAAACTTCAAATTGGTCTAAAACATCAGCAGTAAATAGTGTACTATTGAACACAACTCACTGTGATTAAAGAGATTGCTATCACTGAGTAGAATAATCTCTCTTAAACTTTGAGTTTCACCAGAAATAATGAGAAGCCCTTGATCTTTTTTTGTGATATAGCCTGCAGGAATAAACAGACCTAACTTTCTGTGTTGAGAATGGGGAATATAGTGTATTACTTCAGACCGAAATGAATCTAAGGTTTGCGGTTGGATAGGTTTTTTTATTTAATTTAGATATACCTAATTGCAACACTGACTGTAAATGCCATTAATATCTTGTGATGTCAACCTTGCCTCCCAAGATGTTGTGTCTGGCAGTTTGCTTGAGTTGCCTACAGAGCGACAAAACAATGTGCAAGAAAATACACAGGCTGTAACACAGGCTGTCACAAGTAATGTCTTTCATGTCACCTGAAGGTTTTTAATTGTGCAAAATGTTACCTGAAATAACATTTTTTGTTGCACTGAATTTGCAGAGAATGTTCTTTTTTATTGAGGCAAAATTATTTTGCACTCTAGTGGAGTATAATGGCTTGCAATTTTTCTTTGTTTGCCATGTCTACAGGGTATCCTGCCTCAGTGAATCCTGTGCAAGCTTACTAACCAGTATGTGCCCCTTCAGAAGATTACCTGCATGAATCTTTGAGGAAACTATTTTGTAGTGATCTATCACATTGTTACAGTTTTGAATATTATTTTGTAAATAACCTCATGGGCCCCAGAAAAGGAATGCATTTTCACTAAATGCCAGGCTGAAGAAAATAATGGTCAAGAACAGACAAGACTTTTGCTATAAACTGGTCTCAGTAGAATTTAATATGATTTTCAGCAGGTTAAGCATTTATGTTTGCATTCTGCATTTGAGTACTTACATTTCTATGCAGTGCATCTTCTTCACATGTATTGCTTTCCCTTCCTAATGGTGACACAAACTACGATTTCAGGGTTTGGACTTCGGTGTATTTTTCATTTTTCTTCTAAAATGTCCTGTTCTGACAGTTCTGGTACACAGCGATTCAAGAAGTTTTCTTATCCAATTCTCAGCTATCCATAGATATAACACATTTAGTCTTCTCCATCATTCTTTGCTCAGTCCCATTGAAGCTGCTGTCACTGCAACATTTTACTTTCTTCTGTCAAGGCAGGCATGAAACTTCCAGTGGAGCGAATGCGAATGCTAAGGCAGCTGCATGGGTCAGTAGGCAGATGGAGGGGGGGAGGGTTTGGAAGAGCTAAACAGTTTGCATCCTTCTCTAAAAGACAGCAAACCACAGGGCAGGGATCTGCAATCTGATGATTTGACAGTGGAATGCCCTTTACTTGTTTGACTGGATTTACAAGTTCTGTTTAGCTGACAGATATTTTGGCTAATACTCTTCTCTAGTTCTCCTTTTGACTACTGGAAGTGCTGTTTAAAAATTTAAGCAAGCTCTTGTTGTACAGCAAAATAAACAGATTTCTCTTAAAGATAGGAAACACTCTCTATGTTTTTCATTTTTTTTTTTTCTTTTCTGTGAATACACCAATGAATACAAAATATTGACCTAAACAGATACAGTTTACTGAGAGTGCCAGTAAACAATCTGGAAAGTAAATCAGAAGATGTAGCTTTATTTTGTATTGAAAGTGCTCTTCCAAGCTTACAGTCCAATATATATGTGTATATATATATATTTTATTTTTTTTTTTCCTCTGTGTAGTTTTTGCAATTAGTCATTCTCTGGACTAAAAATCAAATAATTAGCTTTTAAAGAAGCCAAATTAAATAAAGCCATATCTAAGTGAGAAAACTGTGGAAATAAAAAGGAATTTGCACTAAGTGAAATTGTAGTGATGCAACTAGTAGTGATGTAACTAGTTTAAATGTGTAGAATCAATGACCCTGGAACAGAGATGGAGAGTTATTTGTAATGTTAATGACTGTAATCAGGGGAAGGAAAAAGAACTCTATGTTTACCTTGAAATTCTGTGCAAAATAATTCTGTTTCACTGTCCCAAGGTCTTCACTTGAAGCTTTTGAGAATGGACTAGCAGTAGTGTGTGTATTACCAGAAGTGGACAAGGCTGAAGCATTGAAAGGACTTACTGATTTTTTTTTTCCCTGTTTCTAGTGTATATCTCAGGTATCCAAAGCTGTCTGGGGAAGTATGACTATGAGTATCTGAAGCTCCAAAACACTGAACAGCAGGAATGAACCACAGAAGGGTAAGATGAAACCAAGTAAAGAACATGTTAGACTAGCTGTCAAGAAGTAAACAAAACAGCAACTTTATCACATTTTGGGTGTCCTGCATTCAGAGTCAACTATCGAAAGGTTTCACCAGGTATGCCTGCATTAGCATAAGTGAGGTTTTGAAGTTCACCTCTAGTCTGAAGTAAAACTCCCCTATGCACGTTATAAATATAATTCAGGTCCTTAACATCAACTCTTTTTGCTCAGTAGACCCATTCCTATTTGGCCAGGCACTGACACTGCACATCAGAATGTATTTCAGTAGAAGATGAGTGACAGCATGACTTAGTCATTTTCACGTCTAATTTCTGTGATTTTATGAAGCATTCTCTGAATTCATGTAAACCTTAGTGCAATAGAGATGTTTCAAGGATTTAGGCTTTTCTCAGGAGTTACTCAGGTTAAAGATGAGAGAGACTGAGAGGGTTTCATTGCCAAAACTTTTTAGGTATTCTTGTTTCTTCTCTGCTGCTGAATTTTAATAGTCCTTAAGATAATGTTAACCAACACACCGATTAAATGTGCTAAATATGCACAGTGTAAACCACTGCTTTTGCTAGACCTGTCTGGCTTGTACAATCCCAAATTCTCAGCAGTGCTACTGTGCACAACAGAAGCTGCTAATAATTAATACCTGAAATCCCCCCTAACCGTGCTGCTGCCCTGGGAACTCTAAAGCAGCTGCACGTGCACTTTCAGAAGCTGAGCACACAGTCCCCTGGTGTGCACAGGGAATCGGGTGGAAGCGGAATGACTGGCACTGCGAGCTACTGGGATTGCTCAGCTTCGAGACCTCCTACAACGGCATTTGAACAATAGCTACTGATTGCTTTCCAGAGCAGCAGCTGTAGATGCTGTAGTTTCACAAATATGTTTCAGGGTTGTGTGCGTCTGTACTGCTGCACTGAAAAGATATTTCACTGGTTAGTAAATGAATTGATAAGCCAAGGTCAATCTGTATGTGGAAAAATATTTCTATATGTTGCTATTCACAGGAAAACATAGACGGCAGTGTGAGTGAGCAAGGATGAAATACAGCTGTAAAAAGCAAACTATGTGTGTGTATATGCCTAGATTTCAGTCACAGGAGAATACTACTAGCATCTGGTAGTCATTTGGGCCCTTGGACCAGGAGAGATTTAGCAGACTGAGTAAGCCTGATCACTGAAACATGGTACACATGCTGATGCCCCTAACTGAAAATAACTTTAAGCCTTTGCATTTTTATAATGTGTTCTTTACTAGTCATAAAAGAACCTGAATGTCTCAGCAGATGCTGCTCTGCAGCACAGGCACACAAGTAACAAAAATTTTGGTATTGATAAAATGACTTAGTGATAAAAATATTTGTTACCTGTGTCCAAAAATTTTCCATATCTATAATCCATGCTTATCCTATCTATAATCCATTCACACATTATTTTTTTGGATAATAGCATACGGAACAAAGTTCAGTTTCAGATGTGAATGCATGATGAAATTGATTTAAAGCTGAAAAATTGAGTGTACTTTTTAGAGAAGCCGTCTGATTAAATGACAGATTAAAATTTAAATTAAAACTTAATTACTAGGCCTTCCTTTTCCATTAAATATATACTATTGGTGGCAGATATCCCATTTAGAAAATAAGCCAAGGACATAAGCTTGGTCTTTTCTCTGTATAATTACTGTTCTGCATATCAGTGCTTGAACAGAGTTGGCCACAAGAAAGCCTCCAAGTAATGAAACTGTCTTCCTCCTTCATACGCAGCTCTAAGCACAGTGTATTAAAAGTGCATACACTTTGAAGTTCCCTGGGCAATGGTATACTTAAGTGTATAGGAACTAAATGCCTTAAACTCTCATTTTCCTTGGTTGTGTGCAGCAACACTTGGTAGAAATAGATAAGAATCAAAACAGAGCAGGTCTAGTAAAAGAAGTCTGTGCAATATGTGTCAGTTAAAAACATATTGTTATTTATTAACATACCTGCAAATGTAAGTGCTCATCATATCCATTATATCGAAATGTAAATAGAGGAATAAAGAATGGAAATAGTTTGGTCATGATTATAAAATGCAATTCATTTGTTTAGATAAGAAAATAACAAGGATTTCTAATCCCTTGACTGTGATTCGATTATTATCACAAACTATTGAACACAAAAAGCAGTACAGCAGAATTGAAACTCTATTAATAAATTAAAATTATGGCTAAATTACCCCAGCTACAATATTTTAAATACTACAATACTATCTAATTACATACATTTAATATGTCATGGTTAGTATCATCAATTACATGAGTTACGTGTTCAATTTTCCATCATGAAAGATAGAATAGGTGTGGGGAACGTTGACAATTCACTTAAGCACTTAATAATTTATATGTTGTTAATTATTTTGACTCATACTGGTGCATGTTAAAACAACACCTAAGTAAGCCATCTGCTAATGGTGTAAAGAAACAAAGAACTTGAAATATATTGATTAAAAAGATTTTGATTCTGCCAGCTTAGAGTTTTATCTGTGTGTTCACGCACAGTTTCAGCTAGGACCAATCTTGGATGTGTTCTTGCTCAGGACCTCTTGAATGAAATGGCATTAAATTCTTCTTAGGAGTAGGAAAGGGGCTAGAAGAAGATATTATTTGCACACACAGAAATGGTAAAGGGAAAGAGAAATAGAAAGCTATTGGTTTGATTCTGGTTTATGAATTGTTCTTGCCTGTTAGAGGAAGAGCCTAGATATTAACATAACTAATGAAGTAAGCTTTAAATTAAGTACTGGTAGTGACAAGCACATGTGTTCTGCACTTGACAGGTCAATGAGATTTTATGTACTCTGCAAATGATGTTTTCTGGTGGCTAATTGTGGGCTTCTTTGTAACACGATGATCTGTTTTTAAGTGATGGAGTCTCATAGTTTAAGTATCAGATGTTGTCAGCAAATTTATCATGGCCTATAGAAACATTCTCCTCCTCACTGCAACATTTTCTTAGTGACTTTAACAAAACTGGCAAAAGAGGCTTGGTGACAATGCTGAAGTTTTTTTGAGTAGATCTGAGTGGGAGTGCAAATCTTTCTACAGAAAGTTTCTTCCTCACATGGATCAAAAAGAATAATATGGGGCTAGGGGGGCATGTTTGTGTAGGGGTGCATGTGCGAATGTGACCATAGGGTCTTGAAGAAAATTTCTAGGATTTACGTTCCTCCCCATGATGACATCAGGAATGAACTTGTCGTTTAGCTGCAGTTAGAGTTCACAAAAATATTTGCGTTCAACAGAGAGGTCAGATAAGCCATTAATCTTCTATTCTATGGGGAACATTTGTTTAGCAAGACAGACAGTTGCTCTTGCTTACAAAGACAAACAGAAGTTGCATTTTAAAACGAAAAGTACAAGCCAAGAAGTCAGCCCCAACCTGCTGTTACAAGGGATCATATGGTCTTTCATGTCTCAAGCTGCAGAACAGAAGACTCTTTGCTCAGTATTCAGTAAACGGTCACTGAAAAACCCAGATATTTCAACTTTCCAGTCATTTACTTTTTCATTTCCTGGCTACCTTGTTGCTAACATTAAAAAAAAAAGTTTGTTGTTATAATTGTTTCTTGATTAATTAAGTAGCTAAACCTAAGAATTCAGAAATTTCACATACTTATATGTACCATGTTAAATTTTTAATGACCCAAAATACAATTTCAAATATGGCTTATTAACTGGCCACCAGAAATAATACTAGGAGTTTGCAAGATGTTATACTTATTTATTTATAAACACATAGTTTTATCTATTATTTGAATAATTATGCCTCTTTTAGCTTGCTGGGGGTGGGACAGGTGGGAAGAAAGCTGTCTCAAGCATTCAGTCGAATGTATAAAGGTTACAGAAAGCTTTGATAATGTGGGATCCCAAATCACACAATAGGAGTCTTAAGACTTTAATAGCATAATCTGTAAATAAATAAACAAATTGTAATAAAACTTTTTTTCTTTCAGAAAAGCTCATAAGAAAGGTATAAGCTTAAATAAAAAGATTCAGGTAGCCATATGTCAGTTTATGGGAGCTAGGCAAAATTCAGAGGCTTCAAACAGTTAATCTTGGGGGCAGATTAATATTCTTCTTGCCTTTATTCTCACCTAGCTACTTTTGAAATAGGCTTATTGTTTTATATTTGATAGTTACCTTTAGTTCCATACACAAACCAATGTTTTGCTAGAGAAATTTAGGTGCACTTTGTGTTTCAGTGGTGGGATGACCCTGTTGTTTTCTCTTGCTGTCATGCCAGATTATTTCCACTTAGACAAAGTAAGATGTTTCCTGTAGCCAAATAATATACACATACATGTAATATGTATGAATGCAGTTTATGACTTGAATGTATTCAGCTCATCTTTCCTTCAAAAATGAAAAAAGCAAATAACATACAAGCAGTTCTTTTCATGACAGATCTTAAGCACTTACATCTTCTTTTTTTCCAGACATGAAGCTTCTCTCTCCCTTTGGTGCAAGCCCTCATCAGTGTAGACACCCTCCCGATAAGTGCTGACATATAAAGCTGTATTACTAATATCGCTTCAAGTTACCCATCCCTAAGCCTGAAATACAGTGTATCCTTTCTTTCTCCTCCACCATTATTTGTTCTGGCCTTATTTATTGTGCAACTAGCAAAAATTAATCACATTAATGAAATTGAACACTCAGCAAAGAAGTTGTATTTTAATGCCATAAAAACTTACGCATCTAGTTCACATCAAAATGCTGGTTAAGATAAACACTCTGTAGTTTTAATCCATGTTAAAAGATTAGCATAAAACTACATTGCCTTGACTAATACGCAAATTAAAACTAAGCTTGCCTTATCTTCACTAGCATTGCACCATACAATAATTTAATGTAGATTTTTTTTTTTCCTGATTTAGCAGTGGCATCATGTGTAAGGTGATGTGTAAGTGGGGTGTTCCCTCATGTCACTCTGGTTTGAAAAGGTGAAGCAGAAGGGGTTGTCCTAGGACTGATGAATTTGTTCATTGAGCTGAACAGGTGCTTGCAGTCAGAAGAAATCATTTTAGTGTGTTCAATGTATCTCTTCAAATGGTGCTAAGTATCTTAATTTAATTGGAAATCGTTAAAAAGTAGAATTGTATTTACAGTACAGAGTTTGTCAGCACAGCTGCAGAAGTAGCAGCTTCACTGTTGTGCTTGATAAGTTGTCTTCTGCTAAGATTCAGAATAAACTGACTTAAAACCTGTCTCAATAACAAAGCATAACAACTTTGTGTCTATAAATTTTAGTACAGATGAAAGACTTATAAAAAACATTTTTTTCCTGATCTTCCAAGAACTAATATATTAAAAAAGCACAAAAATTGAATCAAATAATAAAAGTAAATTGATATTTAAAAAAATTTAAACACCTACTAAGAACAGAAATATTTCTCTCCAGATTAGATGGTATTATTTGCTGTTCTTGTTTGCTGTTTAGTTAGCTGCAGGAAAACTGTCGCTCATAGCAGTTCTTTATTATTTATATGAAATCAGGGAGGAAATCGTTATACTCTAGTACCATTGTAATAGGAATTTCTATTACCTAGTTATAGATAGACTTTTTTCAGTACATTTAGAAAAGAGAAACACCTTCCCATGTGTTTGAAAGGTTATTTAAAATGCTATGTGACTCCAAGATTTGGAAGAAAATATATCTAGGTTTTTCATATCGATTTTCTCAGTATCATTTCCTCTTCATTCTACTCTTCTTTCATCTTACAGATCAGTTTATCTATATAAGTTGCTAAAAAGATTTGGGCCAAGTTTGACTAACTTGTGCAGAGTTAGTGGACTTGCATGTTGCGTGTGTTTGTGTGCAAATTTCACACTCCTTAAAGGATATATTGAAAAACTTCAGAGCTGTTAATCCCTGTGGAAGTTTCAGAAAATAAGGACTTGACATTTTAGTTGTTTAGTTCATTCTTGTCATGGGAACACAGAGTAATTATAAAATATGATATCACCGACGTGGGTTTTTTTTTCAGGTAGCTCCATTTTATAATACAAATAAAAATTTCTATGTATGCCAGCTAAAACTAAACAAACCATATAAGAGAAGGGTTAATGCACTGAATTCTCAAAAAAAAAAATCTGAAATTAATAAAATTGTGCCCAGGGAGATATTTTTTTGTGTAATTTCTCATCTCTGGGTGTTTCAACTTATTACAAATAATTATTTCAGGATTTCAGGATTTTCCTTACTTTTGTAGGTTTGTGCTTGAAGAGGCACACAGATAGAGCACTTGCTACTTTATATGAGACAGATTTTTGGTGAGTAAGAGAATCTGTCTTTTCCATGATGAACATTGCTATTTTTTCTCATCTTTTATTGAGTGTCCCTTTTCTTATTTTAAATATTAGTGTAGAATTTTCTCTTTCTGTTATTGGATGTTGTATAAATCAGCCAATCTGCTAACTGTAGTAAACCAAGCCAGCCAGCTTTCAATGTGAAATTAAAAAAAAATACCAAAAAGCTCATTTGAAATACATACATCAAAATTGTCTTTAACCAAAATAATCAAAAGATGGTCTGTAATATAAGCATTATTGCAACCCGTACTGTGGACATAATTCTTTCATTTTTACACCAGAATATCTAAAGTCAATGCATACAGAAGAAAATAATCAAGCGTAAATTATATTTTCCCTTCTAATCTAAAATAGTGTAAACTACATCACTGTTTCATTTGCTGATTCTGTGAGCAATCGAATCAAATGTTGCTCGCAGAATGTTTCAAACTTGTAGAAGATGGGATTTTACCTGGCTGGTACCTCTGTTCTGACCTGCTGTAAAAGGCAAGGTTTGAGGGGTTACTTGGGGATTCCCCTCCCAACTCCTGCCATCCGTGTCAGCTAATGAAGGATTGGCTGGAATTGCTGCAGATGTGTGAAATAGACAGCATGTGTTCTACCTGCATGTAGCCAACCAAGGCAGCATGCAGAATGTGACAGATATCTACACTATTGTGATATTGTAGCAGCTTCAGCAATCTCAACAGCAAAAACATTGTAATCAAGGTAAATTTGGTTTGAATAGGATGGAGTTCTTTAGATTTGCTCAAAATTTCCTCTCTGGTGAACCACATCTATTGATTTTCTTTCTTAGTCTTTACTGCAGCTCTGTGATAACTACAGAAATCTTTTTTCTGAAGAAGGGCACAAAATAGTGGGTTCTTTGATGGCCCTGAGCCAGACTGAAAAGCATTTAATCACCACTAAATTAATATTCTGAAAAAAATCTGACTCTTACAATTACAGGATATTGCTACAGTTTCGGTAATATACTCTTCTGTATTTTTCAAGGAACTGCTAGTGTCTGATATGGTTGTGGCCTTGTAATACTATACATCACATTCCCAGTTGCCAGACTGTGGCAACAAAGACACTGCTAATTGCATCCAAGTATACAGCAGAGTTGCTTAAACCCACACTACTCAGTCATAGTCTCCACTAGAGCAGATTGCATCCACTCTATGTAGAAAGCCAACTTTAGGCTGTGTATATCTTCCCTTTTGTTTTATCTTGTTAAAATGTGTGAAAGAATATGAGGACTGTGCTGCAGATCAACAGAATGCTGTGTTATAACATGAAATTGTGTGCATTTCTGATGTGCTAAAGAGTGGTATAACAGCATGTGGAAGCACCTGAAATTGTAAGGCTTGATTAGACAGTTTTTGAGCATTGTATGTGTTTTACAGCACCAAACCTGAAGCAGTTGCATTGTCTTGCCCATTTGGCAGCCCCTAGAGTGAGGAATCTAGGATACATGTTTGATAAGAGGATTAATATGCAATGTGATGATGAGGGACTGGGACCCAGGAGTGAACTAGACATCAACTTCAGAATAACTGTGGGTCAGCTTGTTCACCTCATTGTTCCTGTATCCTTCATTTCAGATGATTTTCAGTTGCCAACTACTCTCTCATACTTTTCTTTAACAACCACTTAAGTGACACAAATTTCAAAAGCCTACTGGCCGTGTGGAAATGTAAAATTAGTGTTCTTGAAAAGCTCTGCTGTGGTAGGCAGCCCTTTGCTCCTCCTCACAATATGTCAAAGAATTAAGAAATAATATCTTTTTTTTTTTCAATTTAATAGTTTGTGTCAGGGTCTTACCTGAGAGGATAGTTAGGTGATTATACATTTTCTATTTTGATGCAAGGAAATTTGACTTAAATTTCTTCAGAAGCCTATTCTTCCCATGCTGCAGCACACTAGATGCTGAAGAGATTGTCATCTGCTCTTTTTTGCTCTACCTAGATGTAAGGCTTCATATGGAAGTTTGCAGGGTTGCAGGAAAGGCTACCAGGGCTGTGGTATGCAAAGAGTTTTCAGAATTTGTTTTTTAGTTTCTTTGTTTTTGTAGTTTGAAAACATTAAATCACAGAATAAAATAAGCTCTGCCTGTCTAATTGAGATTTGGTTACACGGTACTTGTTTCTCTATGTTCCCTCTACAAATATGAAATATAAATATTTAATCCAATGTCTTAGTTTTTACAATGGAATGGTCATTACTTTACATCAGAATACACACAATAAAATCTGACTTACAAATCATAAGCTCCCGCTGCTTCTGCAGTGTAATAACACTGCACTCCATCTCTACAGAACAGTGTAGGAGTTTTGATCTAGGAAATTCTAGTAATATTATTGAAATAAAAGCTGTATGGCAGGGAGAAATTTTATTTGGCTGTTAAATATTATTTTTCAGAAAAACATGGTCACTTAGAACAGCATCAGAGATTTTAGAGACTGCTTGAGAAACTCAGTCATGTCAACAGGATTCTTTCCACTAAGTTCAGCCTGCTCAAAAGCAGTGATTTCATGGTGGGATTTCCTAGTGTAGTTGATTGCAAAAGATCTTTAAAAGATATATTATTATTTTCAAAGTAATAAGTAATTTCATAATTTGTTTGCCAATATTTTGAGAGTGTTTGTTTTCTGAAGCCGTTGCCATTTTTCGAAATTTCAGTGATACCAACTGTGTTGTTGCCAGATTTCTACTGAAAGACTTGCCAAAAGAGAAGATTTCCAAAGAAAAGACCTGGAACAGATAACAGTCCTTGAGATTTACAACTCGGCCATTGGAAAGGCTTTTCTTAGTCATTCTATCTTTCACACTTTTAAAGAGGATTAACCCATGATTACAAATGAGGTTCTGTAGACAGAAAGACAAGCAGAAACTTTGCAATGTAACATCTAAGAATGAGTTTTTTATTGGACTTGGATACTGATGGGATATTTCCCTCTGCTCTTAGCAGTGGAAAAATGGCTGAATGTGCCTTTTTCCTATCCTGCTTTCAGTCTTCAGTTTCAATAGATTCTGTGCCTCTATTGGCAAAAATATAGCTAAATATTTCTACATTTAGCTATAAGCATATCCTTCTTAAATTTAACTGAAAATTCAAGGTAGCCATTTTCTTCTATTCTTATGGCTTTTCTAAGTAGAATGGGAAACTTCTGATTTGTAATCAAACCTTTGAAATTTATATTTATGTCTTTTTTCCTAAATGATACAATTCTGCCTACAGACTGACTTTTATTTACAGCATAACATTAAGAACAAAGCTAAGATGTTTCTCAGATATTTTCCCCCATAAAACTAAAATTATCTATCAGCAAGATAAGTATTTTAATGCTGTATTTCCAGAACAGTAGTTGGAAAGGCTAAAAATGCTGAAGATAGTATATTCTGACTCATGCTAAAAGAATCAGGAATCTAAAGAGAAACAAAATAACCAAGAGAACTTATAAATATCTTATCAAAATGCGTATCAGACCACTTTATAACTCTTAATAGAAATCAATTAGCAATGCTAAAAAAGTCAATTAGTAATATTCTTTAATATTATATTTTCTTATGAAGAATTTACCCCCACAAACTCAATTTTCAACGTGTGAAAATTGAAGACTGTAGAACATCATTTGAAAGAAAGGACTAGTGAAACAGTACGGCTATGTACCTGAGGTGCATCAGTAGGAACATTTTAGCTTTTCAATATAAGGAGGGGGCTTATTAGAAAAACAGAAACTTCTTACCAAGGCCTGTAGTGACAGGACAAAGGGCAAAGGTTTTAAGCTGAAAGAGAACAGGTTTAGATTGGACACAAGGAAGACATTTTTTACGATGAGGGTGATGAGACACTAGCACATGTTGTCCAGAGAAGTTATGGATACCTCATCATTGGAAGTGAGGTTGAATGAGGCTTTGAGTCACTTGATCTAGTGAAAGACGTCTCTGCCCATGGCATGAGGGTTGGACAAGGTGGTCTTTGAAGGTGCCTTCCAACCCAAGCCGTTCTACTCTTTTTTTTCTCCTTTCTGGATAATTACTTATGTTTAAGATGCATGGTTAAATCAACACGATCTCAAACTAGCACAGATGTGCACAGACCATGAGGAAAGATTATTAGATTTTCAGGTAACACTTCTTATGACTGCTGTTTTTCTTCCTCCTATCTTGTCAAGGGAACCTGTCATTTTTCTTAATTGCTTATCAAGTTAAATTCATCCTGGTATACCATTTTTGGGCACAGCATTACTTAAAATGTCTTTGTCATTTTCATAGCTGTGCTGTAAAGAAAGCCATGACTACTTAAACTTCTATACTTTCGTCATTGCTAACTAGATCTGGATCTTATTCAATTCATTTGGACATTCAGCAGATGAGATTCTGGCATCTCAGCAACACCCCAAAATGCTAGGGCAACAAAGGGTTAACATGGTGATAAGCCCTTCTGACCTTGTGCCGCCCTGATAGTTTCATGTGCCCTTAGGTGTCATCCAGCTGCCTGAAGGTGGGTGTACAATAGTTATTTCTTACAGATACTACCCCTGTGCTGTAACACAATTTTGAATCTGTTCCCAACACCCCATCTAGGCCAACATTCCTGGGTGGCTGTTTAACCTTCAGTTTTCTACTAGAGAAGATTTTGCATGGTCAGTCTGGGGTTTGCATACATTATTTATGCTTCATTACTTCTTATACCCGACATTATCACTAAAGATTTTATTCAATGTATGTGCATGTTTTTAATCAGACTTATTCAGGTCAGTGAGCTGAAGTGATTATTACACTGCTGTTTTAGTAAATATCTTTAGCATGTTATAAGCTGGATGAACACATCAGGCATTATTGTCACTCAGTCTCACCATTATAGTTAGCAAATAACCATAAAAGTTAGTGGGATTGCAAAAACAAAGGAACAGAAATCTAGAAGCAGAAAAAGATATGAAGATGGAAACTACTTTTTGGTCTTGAACAGAGAGGTGGCATTTCTACTGCACTTCATCTTTGCAATAGTTTTGAGCGGTAACAGATTGCCATTTCCTTTGTTCTCATGCCTGGAGACAGAGAGAGACTTTTGTCTCACTGGAATAGGATTCCTTACTTGGGCTTACGAAATGGTGCCAGACTGCCAGAATGACTGAATACTATATTTTCTTCTGGGTTTTCAGTGATGTTTTTAACTAGTTCTTATCCTTCTGCTCAGATTTTGCCCTGAAACAATCTCCTCTTCCAACACTTTCCACCCAAGTGGTTTTCAATACACATGTAGGATTGTGCTGTTCTCAGAAGGGCGAAGTATAAACCAGCCAACACATGTTACTTCTTTCTCCCATGCTTTACACTCCATTTACTTGTATTTGTCTTACTTACAGTGAGCACAGTACTTGCTTGCCAGACACAAAGCAATGAAAACATGGTGACTTATTTACAGTTATGCAAGCAAATTCTATTTAGTTTGCTTTCCCAGTTTCTTTCTGTATAGCTTTTATCCCACTCTCCATTTATGAACTCACCTATTTCTATCTTCAAGTCACATTTTTAAGTAATTTTCTTGATGCACTTGCTCCCCTTCGGGAGACAACTTCTTGGTACCATCAGTTCTTAGTTTTGTAGATTGTGTTTACCTTCATTTTTTTCTGCTTTTTAATTGTTTTCAATTAAGAAAAATATGTATTGAATCTGTTTATTTAATCTTCTTCAAAACTTTAAACCTTTAATTGCAATATTAATTCCCACTTGTGTCATGTGATTCCTTGCAGCATGCCATAGCTGTGCTTAGACAGGAACAAATATTGCTATTATTAGGAAGCAGTAAGTTGCATGTTTTCAGTGGGGGTTGATTAAAAACATTTCACAGCTGGGAATGAACCTTTGACTTAAAACTTTAGCTAACCTAATTAAACCATTGAAGTTTAGACAAAGCATCTTGCTCTTTCTAGGTGTCTCATGAGAACAGGTTTCTCTCAGGAGATTCCCAGTACTTTCGGAAGTCTGACATATATATTTCTCATCTCTCAAGCTGCTGCTACACAGAGAGCATTTATGAAAGATAGCAAGGGAAAAAAAGGGAACTACAAAGTGTCTTGAGACAAAGTGGCTTGAATTTTGCCTGAAAGTATCAGCTGGTTTCCGTATAATCATAATTGGGGTCTGGTAATAATCCATTACTATAAAGGTGTAATTTAAATGTTGCAACCACATATTCAGTGGTTCTCTGTAAGATTACTTGTTATTTTTCTGCTTAAGGAAGAGCAGGCTTGTCTAATTCTTCCTCAAACTCAGAGAATCTGTTTTTTTAGGAGCAAAATCCAAACAAAAATTGATAAAATTTTCTGAATTCCAATTGCATAGCTCTTTTGCCTGTCATGGTTATCCCAATATTATATTTTGCTAATATACAATATGAACTATACTTTTTATTATTATTTGTAGTTCTGCAGTAATAGAAGCAGCTGAGTTTTTGTTGTTTATTAGCTAGTTTGTTTCTGATTTTTTTTCTGAGGGGAAAAGTCCCTTTTTTTTTTAATGTTTCTATGAAAGGCTATATTCTGCCACATACAACTTATTTTGCAAGTAATTCTATTGACATTGGCTGAATATTTCATAAAGGTTATCATCTTAGATAACATCAGTTTTTCTTTAAATTATTTCATAGGTAGTCTTACTACTTCCATTTATGATCATGATTTAAGAGCTATTCAAAATAAATTGCTTTATTATTTTTTAGCATTATGATTATGGCAGTTATCAGAATGTGAACAAACAATTGACCATTAAATTATTTCGTAATGTGTGCTCAGGTTGTTTTAGAATACAAAACTGCAGATAGATTTTAATGAGTCTCTTGCCCAGTTTCTCTGAAAGAAAGGATTATCAGTTTTAACTGTTAAACTGATAAACCGGATAAACTGTTAAACTGAAAAACTAATGCAGCTCTACTAGCAGAGGAAACAACTCTTACGTTTGTAGCTTCTTTGTTTAAAGCAACATTTTATATTTGATATTATCTTTCAAATATATGGTGTCTCCAGCTGATGTTCATTTTAGATGTGTTAGATTATTTTCTAGGCATTCAGTTCCTCCCTGTTTAAAAACTAAAATACAACAAAAACAATCACAACAACTTAAGTACTTTGTTTTGTTTTTCTGCTGTTGTGAATTAGGCTTACGGTATTTATATTCCATCTTGAATAGAAAATATATGAATATGTTTCTACGTAATACTATAAAAAGTCCTCTCTGACACTAGCTAATTAAGTCTCTGGTCTTTTCTTCCATTGCAAATTCATACTTTATTTTTCTAAGCCATAAACTTTAAACTAGTCTTGTTACACAATGCTTTGTCTGCCATAAGCTTGCAAATGATCTCTGATGCTGACTACATTACTCACAATTGCTGTTTCTTTCAATTTCCAGATTCTTTCTTCTGCTAAATGAACAATAAAAGCTAATGCCTGCCACTTATCTTTTACACCTCTACATTATGTTACCTAAAGCTGTAAATGAAATCACTATTTTCAAATTCTACTTTCAAATTCTACTTTCTTGGTCTTTTTTCTTCTTTTTTGTCAGCATTCAATCTCTGTACCAAAACTTCCCATTCTCCTCCAAATTCCATTCTGTAAACACTGAAAACTAGTGTGGAACATCATAAATTACTAATATGTCTAAGGAGTAGCTAGAAATAAGCAAGAATCATGTCCATATCTATCTTAGTTTCAACTATAGCTGCAATATCACTAGCAATTTCCAGTAATTGGGGGGTGGGGAACGGGAGTGGGACACGAACGGACGTTTCTTGGAATTGTTTCACGTATTTCTGTCTTAAGACAGTAATCAATTATCCAGCCCTTTATATCCAACTTAGGCCATTATGCAAGTATTTTCTGGTAGCTGCTTCTACGCATACAGGATATATCCCATTAAAGATGCCATTTACTACATTAATGGACTTGGGTTCTTAATTGCTTGATGAATCAGTAGTGCTTGGGACATCTGGGTCACTAGCAAGTTCTAGAAATTCAAGCGTCATTTTTTCAAGCTAAAGTACTCAAGTTTAACTTCATAACTTCCTTCTAATGAAAGACTGGTTATATATAAAAATTTGTGACCCAAAAAAACTTCTGTGACATGTTTATCCAAAATGAAAGATTAGATTACAAGTGTTCTTCCAATGACTTGAAATGCAATTAGCCTATATCCCTCTCTGTATCAGTTTTTACAGTGCTGGTTCCCTTCCATTCAAGGTCTTCCTCCACCAAACAGAAATATTACTGTGTTTCATGGAGAAGGCAGCCCAAGCAGGGAAAAAACAAGAAGGCAAGGCAACCAAACCACATCACCTGGCAAGCATGACTCACTAAATATTGTTATTTTTTACATGAAGTATTTTTTAGTATTTTCAATGGGAAAATATTCTTAGCAAGTTTTTCCTGGAGGTCATATTTCAGTGCCATTAGTTAACCTTTTAGAGGTTAGCTATAACATGTTTCTGTGCTGTGCATTGAGTTAGTGTTATGCAGAACTGAGTATATGGTGCCAAGGCACTGAATTATGCTGATGTTTATCAGACTTTTCAGCTCTGAGGAAGCCCAGAACTTCATATCAAAAAGAACTATGTAGGTTTTGCTCCTGCTGTCATTCAACACATACAATGGAAAAGTCCATCACCTGCTAAACAAATAAGTGTGCATGATACAAAGCCACAATATGGCTCCAGTCTACAAGTATGTGTAAAATGGTAGGCTGCATGTAAATTGTCAGCTCAAACTGATGATGTGCGCTCAGTTTCATCCTTTCCATAATCACTTCTTCCATCCTTTATTTTCAATCCTCCTACCATCTCCAATTATTGGCAAAATTTACGAAACTTCTTGTTCATCCTGAAGTTGTTTCTCAATATCTGGTTGATATTCACTTGAAATATGTGTTTGAGCTATCCCAAAATCTTGAAAGTCAAGACATCATGGGCAGGCAATCTATTGATCAGGTAGAATTTCAGCATACATAGTGCAAAAAGTAACTGGTAGACCCACAGTTTCAAGATCTCCTCCAACTGTCCACAGAACACAGCAATGTAATCAATGATGGCAACATCAGTCACCACATCTGATCTCGCCTTCTTCAATTCTCCCTCTACAGCTTAACAATTAACAACTAAAATACTTGATCTCTAATGTAGAATAAGAGCAATAATAATAGTCATAAAAGAGCAGTAGTGGAATAATGATGGCAGGAAAGGCATGGAAGTATATGGAGAAAGCCTGTCTTGACAAGACATAAAGGGACCATAGATTGAAGACAAGAAGAAACACAGAGCCAGCCAGAATCCCAGGATTAAACTGTGGGGACAAGAGCACAGCCTTAAGGGAGAGGGAGGCAGGACACCGTATCTGGGAAAAATAGAGGTGCAGAATGTCCCTGCAATGAGGGAGGTTATGAGGAAATGCAAACAGAGAGGAGACAAGGAGTGGAACACAATGAAAATATACGTGGGAAGGCTGTGCTACAAAGCACTGTAAAAACTTTACCCTGGAATTGCCATGTAAAAGTCTGGAAGTTGTGGAGGACCTAAAAATGAACCCGCTAAAACAAATGCTAATCTAAGGAAACCATAGCCATAATATGAGTACCCTCTTGATTAGGATCACAGATTAGCTGCCTACACCCGCTGGAAGTGTGTCACTTCCCAGGGGAAATTTGTCTGTCTGGAGAAGTTCCTGTGACTGAAGTAGTTCATTCCTACACAGGAGATGCAGGTATCAGTGCTGGGCTAGCAATTTGGGCAAATGTAAGCATATTTCATTGTCTCTGAAGTGAAGACCTTCAGAAAAGACCATTTCCATCCATACTGAGCAGTCAGGACAGTACAGTGACTAGAAGTTTCTATGGTATGAAGGGCAAAGGTTTGAGCAGAAAATACATATCATTGGCAGTCTAGTTTTCCATGAGAGGAAGCACCTCTCCCCAGCAGTGGTCCTAGTTTTCATCACAGTTATACAGTTTTAATATTGATGTGCAAAGTAGGAGGTTATATAAGATGTCAAATTTACGTTTCTCTCCTTTCAAACTCACTGTTTTCCTTAGCGTTATAATAGCATACATTTTTGCTCCTATTTACTACTTTCAAATCAAGATTTCTATCTACTTTCTTTGTTTCTCTTCCCAC
Organism: Pampusana beccarii; assembly: GCA_013399365.1. Taxonomy (NCBI): domain Eukaryota; kingdom Metazoa; phylum Chordata; class Aves; order Columbiformes; family Columbidae; genus Pampusana; species Pampusana beccarii. The sequence goes on from VWYH01010293.1 coordinate 147,996, forward strand.
TTCTCTGATCTATCCGCAACCTTAAAACCAGCAGGTAAAAAACATTCATCACAGAAAAAAAAAAAAAAAAAATTGCCACACNTTTCTTTGTTTCTCTTCCCACTTCTCTAATATAACCAAAACATTAAAACAAAAAGGAAAAAAAAATAAAAAAAAAAAAAAAAAAAAAAAAAAAATTGCCACACACACACAAAAACCCCCGCCACTAAAAAATAAACATGAAAACTGCAGACTCCCTAATCCCTTCATTTTCAATGTGGTTTGCTTTTCTCCTTCTTACAGATAATCTGTAAAACCTGTACTAGATTCCTGTTGTTGAGCTATAAAAATGCTTATAACAGAGCAGTGCAAAATATTTTACAAAACCTGTGGGTGGTATTACCCACATCAGTCTCTCTGCCTCCAAGTTTTCTCTTCAATCTGATTAATCCAAATCGAGTTGCTTAAACCTTCTAGCTTCTCTGGAAGACGCAAAGATTTCTGATGTTGCTTTACTTTACTTTCATCAAATGTCTGTAATGTCGTTCTGCTGTTTATACAGAAATACCTAGCCTCATCAGTTAAGTTTATAACCGTAGTGTGATTGTAAAGCTAGTAACACTCAAAGAAGATTTCTCATGAGACACAGACACCTCTTTTGTTAGTGTCTCAACTACAGGGGAGAATGGACAGCAGGTGCTATATTAGCTCCTGTTTCTAAAGGTTCAGTAGTATGTTTTTATGGTAAATTAATACTAATTGTTCACAACAAATCTCTTCACTCTAACAGTAATTAGAAATTATTTACACAGATGCATAGTCTCTGTATTCCAGTAGTGTGAGATTAGCCTCGTTTGCCTCATAAGCATTTGTACATATTTATAGCCTTATAAAGAATGTTATTTTTTTCAGATATTGTTAACTAGGTTTAGAAAGGATTTATTATACTTAGAAGTTGAAGCTCACACAAGATAATATACAGTAAACAAGCAAACAAACAAAAAACAAAAAAAAACCCCAAACACAAACAAACAAAATTATTTTCGCAAAAACAGACAGAACACCTTGAACATTAGAAAGGTAAATACCTGAGGTACCATGTCAACATTATTTATACAATCAGTTTATTCTAAAGTGCAGGAACACCCAGGCATGATGGTGATTACAGCCTTAATGGGTTATTTTGATTGCTTATTTGAGAAAGCCCCCTGGTTTGCAATAAGTTCCCCAAAACTATTTAAATATTGATTGAAATCTCTCAAATGGATGCATGGTAATCCCATTCTTTATTGTCTTCATTGGTTTCTAATGACAGATTGTTTACAAAATCAAAAAGACCAGGTTTAGCTATATTTATTCCTTACATCTCTCTGCTAAATATGCACTCTTAGCTTGACTCATTTCTGTTGCTGTCTCATGTTGCAAGTCAGTGTTTTAAAGACTGGGTTTTAAAAGGAAAAAACATCCCATTGAAATTTCATTGCCTCAGAACATATGTTCAGACATTTCTAACAGCCTTCAAACCAAAGAAGAAAATGTCCTTAAAGAAGGCACATCTCTTCAAAGTGATCATCCTGAAGCTACAACTTGCCTCTGTTTTAGAGCAGGATGTTTATTTTACGTGCTTGTGGTCTCTTTGTTACCCATTGTGACCTCTGAAATGGTAAAATACGAATCATTTACTATTGTATTTTTAGCTGTTACTACACCCACAAGACTTTTTATTATCAGCAGGAGTGGAGGTATTAAAGAGATTTGTGAGCCTCAGAAGGCTCAAAGCACAGTAGGGATGAAATTACAAAATTATATTGTTATAAAATATATATCTAAGATTGTGTACAAAGGCCCAGTGTTAATGAACGTAATTGATAGCAAATACTGATTTCTTTTTACATCACCAACAAAGCATTTTTTCTGAGTAATAATGAGCCTCTTTTTAGTAACAATAGGAAAAAAATGAGTCTCATGAATCATTTATGTGGCCTCATTCATTGCTATTATTACTTCTGCCATCAAATGTTTTGGGAATTCAGCCCCCTTTTCTCTCTGTCTTTACATCTCACGTAATGGTCTTTTTTGTACTTTTCAGAAGCAAAATTGAACTTTCTTCTTTTTTAATGTACAAAAAAAGTACCAGATCTTCCATTCTGATTCTGAATAAATGTCCTGTTGCTGGGGCTTTTAGCTAGAGGAACCCATAAAAGATGAATAATTGCTAAAGGAGGAACAAGATGAGGAAGCAAAAACCCAATGTGCAGAAGGAATCCATTTTCAAAAGGTCAAAACCTTCAGCACAGAATTTGCCTAAATTGGCCAATTCCATAATATTTTAGCTGTCAATAAGTCTGCTATACCAAAAAGACTAAGAAAGTGCACTGAAAGTGTCATGCCCGTGTAGCTGGGTTAATTACAAGTAGCATTGCATAATGCTTAGAGCAGGACAATGAGTGTCAAAAGACTTTGGTTCTTTTGGACTTTGTATAAACTCATCGAGACAAGTAATTTAACTTTTACTACTTAAGATTAATGATTTGTGCATTTGTCGCCTCTTGGTAGATTCACGTGCTCTGCAGGAGGCTGCATGCAGAGACTACTCAGAAACTGTGCACAACAGGTATCACACATTCTCTTTCACTGACTTTAAGAAATGAGGATTTTTTTCAGTGAAATGTCCTCTCCTAATGTACTTCTGTCAGTAACGCCCCTCATCTCCATTATTTTCCAATTTACTGTGGAACTGCTTTTCTCACATATATATTTTATTTCTGGTTTATATCTTCCTAACACCGTTTTTTAATCTTTATTTTATATATTCAGTTCTTCCAAAATGATTTATTTTTTCATGATCTAGAATCAGCTGAGGTGTTTTTTTTTTTTTTATTTTTTTTTTTTTTTTGTTTTTTTTTCTTATTTTTTTTTTTTTTTTTTTTTTTCATTTTTTATTCAACAGAGATGGTTTAAAACATAATGCAGCTAGAAAAGAGGCTTTTTTTTTAATGGCATGTTGATCTCAGTCCACTACCCCAGACTCCCAAAACATAATCCATTTTACGAAGATAATCTCTACACTCAGGATTTTTTTAAATTTATGATATATGAAGCTGGTTAGTTTCACTTTAGTTTTGGTGAGGTTAAGCTATGATAATTACACCTTTTAAATTTTTTAAAAATACGCATAGTATTTAATTTGAGAAAAATGTCTGTTCATTGGAAAATACTTAGTACAACCTCACTATGCTTCAACTTCTCCTTTTATGAGATTCTTACGATCATTTTTACATCCTTCTTATGGTTTTGAGATTTGCAGATGAGTATCTAACATCAAGTAGAATTCTGACAGTTAACACTTTTGCATAAAATTTTTTTGCTGCAAGAACTAGATTCTGGCTCTTCTCATTAAAAAAAGTGGCATCTGTCAGAAGAAATGCACTACAGTGTGGGTTTCCTGTCACTCTCATCAACAATTTTAAATTAAATATTTTAACGTTAAAAATTGGTGCTTTTTTTGTAATGTAAAAAGGTTGATAGCAACAAGAACCATCACACTTTTTTGTGCAAAATAAGACAACAATGTCAGAACATTGTCTACTGTAAGCAGAGGCACACAGATAACTGCTTGTAAGATATAGCCTCATTATAAATAAATAATCTTGATGTAAACTGACCTTAAACATCTAAATACCACCAAATAAGAACTTCCTCTGTTTAATCAAACAAATTGTTCAATTGTGTTGATCAAACATCACTGGAAACAGTTTCACGACTGTAAATCTACACTAGTTTTTGAGCAGGGTCCTCAACTTTTCTATTATGTCGATTTGCTACTAAAGCCACTAACAATGTTCATCATAAAGTCATAATCTAGCTTAAAAGTTATCCAGCTACAAAATTTCCAGTGAAATATTCTCAGATCAGTCAATACCACGATGTGGTTTCTGATGCAAGTATAGAAATTCTGGGCGCTGGCACAAAAACATACATGGAGTATGCCTCTCTGTGCCATGACATCTACATCAATTCATTTAAATGGATTGCGAGACAACGCCTTTAGCAGGCAATGAGGGAGCCAGATTGCTGGAGGTTGCTTCTTACCTGTGTGATAATTGTGCAGAGGGAGAAAAGGGCTTTGCATACATGGAAGGAGGCGGGAGCAAGTACAGAGCCGCAGAGCTAAAAGATATTTTACGTTCCAATCCTGAGATCACATTTGCTGCTGTGCCTCCCCCCCCCTTTTTTTTTTTCTCTTCCTGTTTCAGAGCTTGATTCTTCCATTAGAAATGTGATAAGCACAAGATCAGTAATAACTGAAAACACTAAGGGGAAGATGGTTTTGGATATAGCAGTGAACTCTTTACCTCATAGTGTTTCACTGATGATTTTTCTTAAAAAACTATCATAAAATATGCTCTTTTAATCTATGATCTATTACTGAAGTGCTTTCTTAGTGGACTTATCTGAAGGAATTAACAGCTCTAGTAAATGACATTTCTTTTTTTCTACATAAAGTATGCTATGTGATAAGGCATGTGTTTTGTAACAGAAGTATGACCTGAACTAAGAAAAAATAATTTCAGGTTCATGAATGAAAATGGTGTAAGCCTATAAAAATTCAGAAGTGATACAATTACCATTTCTTTCCTTCCTGACCAATCTTCTAAAAAGAATGGCCTACTCTATTATTTTAAAATATATTTCCAATAGCTATATCCAGCTCAGAAAACTTTAAATGTAGTTCCCATGGTCCATACACCTATTATCTTTACGTTTAAAAAAATATGTACTAAAAAGTCCAATCATTCAAATCCGTATTGTACGTAGTCCTGCCCTTTTTTAGTCCCCCCTCTTCTTTTTTTTTTTTTTTTCATTTTTTTATTCTTTCTTTTTCAGCTGTTGCAGGCTGGAGACCATGTGTTAAGTTATTGCATTTTCATGCTCTGGATAGCTGCCTTGCATCTCTATTCTAAAGCATGATTCCTGTGTCCAAGTAAGAAATAAACTGAGAAAGAGATGACCTTTGCAGTTGCCATTTTGAAAAAAAAAAACTCTTCAAAGCTTGTTAAGAGAGAAGCCAGATGCCTGGGATGGCAAAATTGAAGGAAATGAAAACCTTTTGTGCTGCAGGGAGAAGTGTTTTGCCAAAAGATGGTGGCAACATATCTTCTACTGGGTTTGTGGGGGCTCTCTGTGCACGAGGAGGAGTAGTGGCAGAAGGTCCTGCTGAGCGTGCTTGTGGTGCTGGATGACTCATTGAAGAGCAGAAGAATGATTTTAAGGCAACAGATTCCAGCATCTTATCTTTCTACTGGTCTCCCAAAGACTCCTGCTGCCTTCAGCACCCTGTGGAAAACACAGTTTGCTCTGGGGCTCTGATTCCCTTTTCCAAAATAGGCCCTCCCAGCAACTCAGCAGTTAGATGTTAAGAATTTAGAGAACAAGCTGTAAATTGCCTGGAAGAGATCTGCTGCAAGAGAGATGAAATGGCTACAGCTGTTGGAGACAGAATGTGCCTGGATACATGGGATACCCCTGCCAGATTGCAGCACCCTACACATTGCCCCAGCCCAATTTTCTAGGACAGGGAAACCACCCTGGGACTGGGGTAAAAAAAATTAAAAAAAAAAAAAAAAGCAGCAGCAAAACTGGGCTCAGGGAAAGCAAAATAGTTCTACAGATAGATAATCTCAAACTGCCAACACTAAAATAGCAATCCAAGAAACCTGAGCAAGGATGATCCCATTTTATTAAGGTCAGATGGAAAAGCAAAACACCCAAAGTGAATAGTATTGGAAAGATAACAATAGAAGCAAAGAACCAATATCCAAGCTATCTAGACCTTTTCCAACACAGACTAGGGTTGGACCTTGTAGTAGTTAACTTTAAGTTCAGTATAATTCTTCCTGGAAGTTTTTCTGCAACAACAGAACAGAAGCCCACACAAACCTCAATGGTCTTACAGTTTTCTTACAGTGCACAGCCAAGTGATCTTGTGATATTCACTATTCTCTGTCCTTTTGGAGCTGCTGCCTCAGCTATAAAGTGCTTAAAGTGAGACCCTACTACAACTTCTCCTTTCATGTATGAAGAATCACAAGAATTAATTCTGAATGCAGAGGCCAGCCTAGCTAGGGATACTTGAAGCTATTGTTATTCAAAGCATATGTTCTATGCCGTGCCTGAGTCACCAACTATAAATTGGCATTTCATTGATATCAGGATTTGTTCTCTGTGGCTTTGAGGTAGCCAGCACTTTTTCTCACAGGACAGAGGGCTCCAGGACAGCAGAAGGGACGTCCCCAGAGGGTTTTGAGTAGAATAACACATTTCTCTGATGTAGAAGGAACTAACCCAGATAAGTTAAAAACAGTACTAGAAAGTATAAACATCTAATGATTCAAACTACCATTGTTTTACCCATAAATAACAACATGCAAAGTAATTAAAAAAAAAAAAAAAGCCAAAACACCAACCACACTCCAAAAAAGAAATCGCAAAATGCCTGCTAACTGCTGAGCCACCCAAACACCTACATATATGAGTGTGTTCTGTTGTCATAACAATGTTTTTTTGCCTCCATCTGGTATCTCATACAAGCATTTGAAGGTGCTCCCCCGTTCAATAAATTTAGCTGCAAAGAAAGACTATTGATTCAAGGTTTTGATAGGTATACAGAGAAGTCTTACAGGTAAAAGAGGCATCTCTTCATTCTCTAATAATGCAATTGTCTTTATGGAGCACTCCTGCAGTCTTTGAGCAGAGCTCAGTAACGTAGGGATAAGACTGAAAACACATCAAGGAGCCTGATTGGTGAAGTTCAATGTTTAAAGGTGGTATTCAGCCCTGAGTTTCTAATAAATATAGGAACTGCAATGAGGTCTCTAATGTTTGCAAGTCAGTGCCACAGCTTTTTCCTTGACCTAAAAGCACTTCAGCTTGTTTCAGGTTGGGGTAAGATTCTTTTCTGAATCTGGGATACAAGTAGCATCCACACAATCAGTCCCATATTTAAAGTCATGAGCAGTAGGTCCATGAGAATTATCTCCTGGATACTCCTGACAGCTTCAGCACCCTGTTCCTCTCCCTCTAGCCCTCCCACTTTGAACAATACAAGAATGCAGCACAGGGCATCCTGCAAGCAATTCCAGGGAAACTGAACCTTGACTGAAATAGATACTTTATGTTAGAGCCAAGGAATGAGGGTTAAGAGCAAAAGGTGCAGTTGCAAGTATGACTAAGCAGGCAGATTTATACTGAGGAAAGACCTTGGGGAAAACTAAATGGGGGGCTGGGGCTTAGAAAGAATTAAGGAACAGCTGAGTGCTCCAAAAATACAGTATTAACAATCTCTAGCAGCAGCAGCAACATTCATGTGCCAGAAACTCAGCTTCCTGTTATACAACTCAGTTGCTATAGAAACTTATAACTGAGGGCTAAATAAAGTAATTTCTATGCTAGTGTTGGTGTCTGTAACTTCAGCACCTGATGCTAACCAAATTGTGCTCAATAAACAAATTTAAACTCTAAAAGCCTGCAATGAGTTCACAATGGTTTCTATACAACTGATTAATCCCAATTGATCCTAGCTTAGAACACAAGAGCGTGATAAATCACAGAAACAGAGAAAAGACTATCCCAGACAAGTGTGCACCCTCCTTTTTTCTTTCTTATTTGATTTCCTTCTTCTCCCACATACTTCTTTATTCCGTCTTAACTTTTTTTTTATATTTTGAAACTATCTTTTTCATGGCTAACCTTATAGTTGACCCTGACAGCTCTGATCTTCTTTAGACAAATTAATTCCACGTTAACCTGCAGTTACTCTTGCATTTCTTTCATATATCATTAAACATTTACTTCAGGTTAAAAATGTGAGAAGTGATGTTAACAGCTGAGTGCAAATCCGTCTTCCTAGATCTCCACTGCAGGGTCTCTAGGATGAGACAAAAGGAGCAAGTTTGTGGAAGTCTGCACAGGCAGCCCATACCATGGGAGCTGCAAGAGACACTTGTCTCCCAGGGTATATGGGCACAGGTAAGTCTGGTGAACATGGATGCCAGGGCGTCTAGGGTTAGAAACATCTTCTCTTCAGAAAGGAGAAATGGTTATTGTTATTACTGTATCACTTTCCTGTACTGACTGGGAAGCAAGAGATCATACCGAGTGTTTCAAAATGCAGACTCTATTTCTACTTGACATTAAACAAAAGTCCAGCTTATTAGAATAAATAACAATAGTGCCATGAGTAGCCATGTAGGACAGATTTAAAACTCTGAAGTTGCTCTGTCACTGTTACAAAAGGTGCTTGGAAATTTCTGCAACATCTGGCAAGATGGCAAGAGCTGAAGCTATGAAGGGTGTCACAGAGCCATAGCAGTGACTACCTTCCCTTTGGCAGCTCAGTCAAAATCCCTCTCTTCACATTCAAAGTGCCCAAAGCAGTCCATAAATAATTAATGTGAAGGAATGGGTTAAACACTTGGGGTACACGGCACTTCTGGTGGAAGAAAGCAGAAGGGTAATGTGGCAGTGGTGAGAAGGGGAGGTTTTCATCATTCCCAGCAAAAATGAGCAGCAACAAACCTTGTCTTATCCGTGAAAGAGAAGTTGAGGAGAATGACTGGGCAAAAAGGATCTTAGGGCACCTCTCTGGCACGTGGTGGGTAGCTGGGCTCAGGCAAGGTGCGGCAGGCGGCTGGGATTCCTGTGCCAGGCGGCCAGTGGCACACAGATCCCTTGCAGGCTTTGGCAGGCAGCACAGGCAGCTGACGAGCATGAGCTGCCTGATGGCTCCCAGGCAGCAGCAGGCAGGCAACCAGGCTGTCAGCCAAGTCTGAGGATAGTGGGCTCCAGCCGCAACAGGAGAGCAAAGTCTAGCTGACAAAGCTATTGAAGGACTACAACAACTCCTGCTCAAGAAGATCTGGCCAGTAAAGTAGAGAAAGCATATATTTTAGCAGTGTTCATATAAACCAAGACATTAGGCATAAGGCCAAAGTCTTTGGAACAAACCTGGTGAATTAGACTAGACTTTGAAATGCTTTTGTTGGTATTTTGTTCATCCAAGTCAGTCTGATGACATCTTGATATAATATTATCTGGGCATTGGCAAGAAGAGCTACACTACCCATATCTTGTCAGAAGCAATGTGTGGGGATTGTTGTCGTGGTTTAACCTGAGATAGCAATATAACCATGACAGCTGCTTACTCACTCCCCACCCCCAAATAGCAGAGAGAATTAAAAACGAAGGGAGAAACTTGGATTGAGATAAACACAGTTTAATAAAATTAAAAAATAGCGCTAATATACTACTACTATTTCTACTACTATATTAAAATTTAAATAGAATAGAATATAAAATAAAAGATACCTAATGCAACTCCTCACAAACTCTATCTGCATTGAGCAACCAGTCCCATGAAGCAGCACCCTGGTCCTGAACCTCAGATCCCAGAGAGAATAAAGAGAAAAAAGGTAGAAAGACACAGAGGCCTCTGCAAAAAAGCAGGACGGTAAAACCCTGAAATAAAGAAAGTCCCGAACAGAACTCCCCCAAACAGGTGTCTGTCCTGGATGGATTCGGAGGAAAAAAAAACAAAAACAAAAAAACAAAACCCCACAAAACAAAACAAAAAACAAACCAACAAACAAAAAACAAAACAAACAAAACAACAAGATCTGTCCCATCTATCACAACCAAGAAGAAAGAGCTAACTGGGAGATCCTGAATCTCCTTAAATATGGAGCATGATACTAATGGAATAGAATTGATCAGTCTGGATGTCAGTCAAGATCTGTCCCATCTACACCCCCCTTACTAGCCACATCACACCTGTGGGCAGAGTGCTCAGAACAAGAGGCTCTCAGACCAGGGTAATTAAAAACATTAACTCTGTCCTGGGGCGTTATCTCTTGTTCTCAAATTGATCCCAAATGACTGTGCTAGCTATGAAAAAGAAAGATTTCTAACTGCATGAAGAAAATTAACTCACTTTCAGTCAAACCAGCACAGAGGTATATCCATCCCAAATATATATACACGTGCATGTGTTCACACACACATATATGCATATATATGTCATCTCCTGTTCAATATAACAGGGTACTGGCAGCTCAGAACTAGACGAAGTCCTGCTGCTCATGCCAAGGCTGGGCATTAAAGAGATCATGCTGAAGTAAATGCAGTCCAGCAAGACACTTGCTTAACATAAAATAGGTATTTACAACCCATTGACTTCAGGAGAACTTGCCCACCAGCTGAAGTTCCTAGATATGCTTGAATGCTGTGTTGAATATGAATGAGCTGAAATTCACACCTGAAATTAGGCCATCCTTAAGTGCTGCTAAATATAAGAAACACTTCCATGTCTTTGCATGACAAAGGAGCCTTTAAGGAGGAGACAGAGAGGATCATTAACTATTTAGTTCCTCTACAGAGGGAAACGAAGAAAACAGAAAGGTCAAGATCCCGAGATGGGGTTGCCAGATTTTCTAGGTGCTATACATTGTTAATGATGAGATGGAGGCATCTCTAGAGGTAGGGTCATAGCAAAGAAGTAACTGGGGAGGTGATCTGGAACACCCCGAATACTGGGGGCTGTTGGCGAGCCTGGGGATTTTAGCCCCATACACTGGCCATGCAAAAATAGGAAATAAAACTCCACTCAGGCAGTTTTCATTAGCCCTAAAATGTAAGTAAGTAATGTGAAAATGAAGAAAATGAAGAATGCTTTTTTTTTGCCTTTTTTTTTTTTTTTTTTTTTTTTTTTTTTTTTTTTTTGTTAGGCTGTAAGGAAGATATACTTGAGTCCTCAAGAATGCTGTGAGAGTCTTGCTTTTAATGAACAGTAATTTTGAAAATTCTTTTCATTTCAAGAATTGGCACTCAATTCTGATGTTTGTTGGTCTTAATAATGTCTAGTCTGCTTGCACAAGTTTATGAAAGACTTGAATAGATACTTATATATAGTGATATTGTTGCAAAGCTATGCATAACTGTTTTCATAGAAGAGTTACTTTTTACCTTGCTGCTTCAAGAGCAAGTTCTCTACATACATAGTGAGTCATAGCTGAAGTTCCACACTTTTTTGTCTCTGCTAAATGCTTTGCAAATAAGAATACAGAAGCCAAAATGGCCACACTTCAATGTCCTGCAAAACTGGAGAGCTAAGCTTGTAACCCCCTTGTATTGTTTCTCTTCCCTTCCTTTTTGTTCTTCATTGTCTCACGCTGCCTCTCCAGTAACTGTGATAGCCCCCAATGAGTGGGAAATGATGTTGCCTATTTCTTCTTTCAAAAAGCTTCTGGGAAACCTTGCTTGCTTTTTTTCCTTTGTCACTTATTTCTTCTCTATAACACTATTTCATGTTTCCTAAGAGCTGTTGTAGAGAATATGCATTTTAATTTGCATTCCTGATGCATAAGGTCTGCCTCTTGCAGAGTTTGTGCTACAGAGCATCGTGCACTTCCTTGTGATGGCTCTCCCTTCTGGCAGGATCCGAGCTTCCAAATACTCACAAAACCAGAAAGCTGCAAGCTGGTCTCTTTCCTGCCATCTATCTCAGAATCCATGCCAAGCCTTCGGGTCTTCACTCCAAACTTGAAGTCTCTTTTTCTGGTGAAGTTACAAAGAATTACAGAAGCATTTCACTTCCAAAGGTCCTGCTCAGGCTGTAAGCATGTGATGAGTTTCACACAAGGAGATCCTTATGTTTGCAGAGACTGACTGAATTTGGTGGGTTCCCTCTGAAGCACGAGGGACTTTGCCTGGAGAATTCTTTTGGTGAATAGATGGCCAGAGGCACTTCTCAGTGCATCATTTTAGCCAGGATGGCTATTTCTCTCAGAAATGGAAAAAAAAAAAAAGAAAAAAAAAAAACCCCACCACACCACACAAAAAAAAAACCCAAACCAAAACAAAAATAGTATTTGCCCATACATTGTAGAAAGAGGCAGGCCAAAACTGACAATTCACGTTTGTTCTTGTTTCTGATTTCTCTAAGTTTCACAAAGGCCTGATTTATTGTTCTTGGTTGCTAATCTAAACAAAGTGAGTGAAAAAGAAACTGTGTAGTAAAATAAACTATGCCCCAGGACTTGCTAGGATATACATGCCCACTTAATTTTATATGCACTAAGGGTCATTGAAATGATTATTTACAGCACATTAAATTTAGCATGTGCATAATTATTTCCAGGATCAGTGCACAACAGGTCAGCTTTCAATACATGGTAAACTCAATAAAGGATCAAAATTCAAAATCCTAGATCAGAATTATTCTGAAATATGGGACTCAAAAATATAAATCTAAGCATTTACAGGTTGCCAATAATATTTACTCTCTAAATTTCAAAAGTCTATCTAACCATTTTAATATGTTGGCTTACTCAGCGTTACTCTTCATAATAATCTGCTGTACCTAAGCACATTTTCCTTCAGAGAAACAATTGACTTTTATAAGGAGGTAGTAATATTTTGAGAACATAAAATTTACTTATAAGGCATGTTCAGGTTTTTAAGTGGGAAGATGGCAGCAAATTGTTAGTTTGTGGAAAGAATTTCTCTGCTTCTTGTGTTGTATAATCTTTTATTTTTGCATTTCAGCCCCACTTTCAAGGGAAAAAAAAAGTGAAAAGCTAAAGGAATAGTATCAACTTTCTGTTTATTCATGAAAGAAACACCAGTGCTTTGTTCATTCCTTTTACACATTTGACCAAATATGATTTTTCTTCTTTTTAAATCTTGTGTGCTATTTAATTTTGAAGAAACTTTTAACATTTTCTGAAAATAATAGTGAGAAACTAATAGCTTACAAAGAACTTTATAAACCTTTTATATCTAAGGGGCAAATTGAGCTGATACTTTCCTTTCCTCATATGCTTGTGAAGAGATAACGGGCAGCAACTGTTGAAATGGGAAAGGGTCTACCTGTGCCTGCTTCCCTCAGAGTAGCTGGGCTTCATCTGCTGCCTTGGATGCAGGAGGGTCCCGTACCTCTGGGCATTTGGAGTGTGTTGGCAGCTGGCTGGGTCAGGAACCTGCAGTGGAAGGAGGTGAGGTTGTCTGGGTTTGTTTTCTTGACTTATGTTATTAGTGAGCTATCATTTTTTTTCCCCAATGATTATCTCTGCAGAGGTGCACTTGTAGCCCATAACTTTGATTTTTAAAGAGGTTCATGAATACATTCCCTATAGAAAGGGAGTCTTTTTTTCTTGAATTATTCATGAGTGTGATTTTTGTGGTTTTTTTACTGTAAGGGTAACTTATCTGCTCAACTATTTCCTTCTTCTGTTTTGACAGACTTCTAAATCTCTCCCTGCACACCCATTCCCTTTTCTCCTGCATTTTGATGGCATATGGGGTTTAGGGATTTTGGGGAAGGAGGAGAAGAAGAAAGAGGTGAGAGAGGTTACCTTTAGTGTGGAAATGCCTTAATTCTAGAAAATGATGGTGTGTGCCTTGAAACACCTAATTCTTTCAGTGCAAAAATGCACTAACAGTCTCATAAAGAAATAAACAAGTAGAATTACTTTTCTAGGGCTTTAAGAGGGGTAACTATTAGAACCTGCATTTGAATTAATGAGCACTGAACCAGAAATTATTCCATCTCTACTTAGCTCTAAAATAAAATTTAGCTTGTTGAAAGTCAGTGTCCCTTTCCTCCATTAACAAAAGCTATGGTATTACGATGATTTAAAGCAACTGAATGTGACTAGAAAATTCAGAGCTCTCTAAAACCTAGTGAAGGCCTCTCTGCCTATATTTTGATGCAGAACCATAGTGTCTGTGGTATGGACATAATCTGCTTTCTCATAAGCAAGTGTCCAGGGGTTACACAGATATATATTTAAATATTTTTAAGTGAATGCAAATGAATATAATACATGTAGGTAACAGTAGTAATATCTACCTTGTGAAAGGGTTTTAGATCAAGCTAAAGGTCTGGAGGCTATTGCATTTGGAAAAAAAATCATGAAGCTGTAAATGTGGTGGCAAATGTGAAAACACTGATAGCAGATTCATTTAGACAGAAGAAAGTATGGGGGCAGAGACACTTTTTGAGGCAATTATCCTGCAAGAGTAAATTTACAAAGAAACCTCATCTGAGGTAGTTGAATGGGCAACCAAGTGAAAGGAAAATAGTTGTCCTAGCATTTGAATTACAAGGTTAGAAGTACCTGTGGGAATGAGTGGCTGGGTTACTTAAAGGATTGATAGGACAACTGTTTACAAGATTGCTTACAAGGCAAAGACTCCAGTGGTAAAACAAGGATAGAACTAGAAGATAATAACCTACAATGTAACATCATGTTAATTATACCGTAGATAATATTTCATCTAGTTCATTCAATGAGCTAAGAAACATGGTCCTAGAATTACTTGATATCTAGGTTTATTTCATATGGAAGGTTGGTAGAAAGGGACATATGTCAGCAGGAAAAGAGTGTAAAATGAGGGTTTAAGTGACAGCCTGACTCACAGTGATGCGGGATACCATACTTGCGGTTACTTAATATGAATGACACAATACTGAACATACCTGATTATCAGAGCATTTGAATGCCTAAAGTTCTTAGTAAGTGAGTGGATGTATCACAGGTCTGTGAAGCATAACAATTACTCAGAACACTTATTAAAACAGTGAATAAAACAGTGAAAGGGGGATTATAACTTCAATAACACTTAAAAATACTTACAAAAATCCTTGCGTAAAATGGAGAATGAAACCAAGTTTTTAAAACCTGAAGAATGAAGACCTTCGTTCAGCCAGGTACAGAAATTTTCCTTAAGGCCTGACTGATACGTGGAGGACTGGAAGGACACAGCATGGTAACTTTTGCGTATGCCCGTCCATGGTTTTCGTTCATAGGAAAGAGATACCTGGTATTGAAAAGCTCACTACTCTTAAAAAATCCCTAGAGGCAGCCCAGCTGAGATCTTTATTTTCCTTTCAAGACCCCTAGGCCTGTCATTGACCTTAGAGGAGTACTGGAGTGCAGCAGCAAACATTCAGGCAGGTTGCTGAGATGATTTGCTAACCAAAATCCAAAGAGACAGAACAGCAATTTTTTGTGTGTGTTATTACCACTCATAAGGGTTATTAGAAAGCAACAAAGTGAGAGAATAGAATGCACACTGTTGCTTACAAAAGAAAAAAAAAAAAAACAACAACAAAAATATGCTTAAGGAATATGAAACCAACACTTACATTGCAGCTCTTCTAGCTGGGACTTTAAACATGAAGCATCCTAAGTGCTCACAAGTACACTAAGCGAGGCTGTCCAATTCCCATGCACTGCAGATGCTGACAGACAACACAGCATATCAAAGCTCAGGCTTGAAAAGTCACTTTCTCCTAGATGGATGTTACTTGATTTTTGATAGAGCTAGCAATGTTCTCTCTCTTCTTACACACTTATAAGACCTATATGGCTTGTCAAGCCAATAAAGTCTCACTGAACTGAAACTGCTTTCTAATTATGGTCTATGACAATACCTGTGGAAACTCATTGCCTTCAATAAAATTGCAGAGGTGGAACTGATTGGGAGTTAGTGAGGGATCTGGTAAACAACGCTCAAGAAAGAATAGGATTTAGCATCCTCACTCATAGTTCAGTTGTTTGCACAGAGCTAATGAGAACAAAATCTGGTAAATTACTCTGTGTGATACGAATGGCAATGTAATCCTGCTGAATATGAAGATGCCATTGCCACAAAGACAGCTTTCAGCTTAGAAGTACGTGTTTCTGCAATCCAGGTAGCCTCAATGCTTCTCTAAGAATGTTTGTCTTTATTTTTACTTTTTAAACCTAGCTTTTAATTCTGTCTTGCAGCTCCAATAGCTCGACAGGTGAGGTTTCAGTCCAGCAAAGATGGAAGTCATTACTTCTTTCCTCTTATGCATTTTCATTTGACTTTCTATTCGCTGTCTTTTTTTTTTTTCTTCTGCACATTCTTATATTGTTAGCCGCTGATGAATGCATTACGTTTATCTACTGAAGGTGTACCATGTTTGGTGGCAGATCTTGTATAAAGAGTAAGATGTCAGGGTATCATATAGACTGATAGATAAACCTGATAAATCTGTTCATATGCTGTTATATGAATGCGTATTTAAAAATACCAAATGTGCTTTCAACTCAGTTCTGGCCACTTTTTGAGTCTCGTTACAATGTAACCTTGAGGGAGTTTGGAGATCTGCAGCAGAAGTAATTAGCTCTTTCTTTAAAGGAAATTTGCACTTGTTGACAAAATACAAGTCAAGATCACTACGATTCTTCCACTGCTTAGTACATAAAAACTACTTAATTTCTAAGAGTAGGTTTCTCTGTAGGTGCGTCTGAAAATGATCGAAATTTAAAAAATATTGAGGATTTGCTCATCATGTAATGACATAACCCTGACATCAAAATGAAGAATGAGTGTTTCTCGTTACAAATAGCATCACAGATATGTTGGCTCTTAAGAATTTCCATCCCAACATATTGCTTGACCCCACACATGGTTGGGATGTATGATTACAATCACAATACAGAGGGTGGAAGTAGCATATGTCAGAGCACACATGACAGTCAGGGATGTAAAATGGAAGCATTTGCAGGTTTTCCACTTACTGAAGTTATTACAGTGCAAAATTATTATAAGCAATATTTGTTACTTGATATTCATATCAGGATTGCATACTCATCTAGAGGAGCTGTATTTTGCTGTCGGCTATGGGCAGCTCCCTTTTTCTTGAGATTCATCTCTAAATAGATGTTGAACTGGGATGAGAGAGTAGTGTGGGATATTCTGGGTACTTCATTCTAAATAGTCGTAGCTGAGCAGAAATAAGCCAGCTGAAAAAATCTGTTCCTAGGACTTTGTGAACCTCCTCAAGCCTGCCACTTCTGATGGCTCAAACTGCAGCTTCCCATAGAGCTGCAAATTCTCAGCCCTGTAGGAGTAAATAGGGTGCCACACAACAAGTGTCAACCGAATTATGCTGAATCTCTGCTGTTATAATTGAGGAGTGTTTGGCACAATCTGATCAGTTTGGACATTTAGTATTTTCTTCATATCTGTTACAGGAAAGAAATCTGGGGGGCTTTTTTACTGCTTTAGCATTCTTTATTTCTATTTTCTCCCTCATTTGCTTCAATAAATGCACTGTTAGTATTTTCATTCCTTGAATTGTGATTTTTGATCTATCTTCAGGGTTTTTTTAGAAGCAAGGTGGTACATGTGTGTGTATGCCACTTTATATGTTTCACATTGACTAAAAATCCATGAAGTAACATCTGATAAGGTGACAAAGTTACACCAGTTTTGGAAAAACTGAAAATAAGCATTCATACCTTTTGCCATGCCAGATTTAGAGTAGTGTGGCTGATGTTTGCTCAGTAGAGTTGCTAATGCTTCTATGATGTGTGTTGAAAAGCCCATGTGGAGAAAGCACAGCTGCTTTATCCATACATAAATAATATTCCTCTAAGTGCTAGTGTGCCCTTTTACTATCAACCTGGGGTTGCAAATTTGCCACTGCCCTCTGAAAAACATTATCCTAGAACGCAACGGTTTAAAATCTTAATAAAGTCTTAAAACAGACTTTAAATGGTATGGAGTGAGTGCGTTTTGTGAATGCATGCCTGAGAAAAAAGTAATATTTCTGCATTTCTCTTCTTAAAATTATACATGGCTATCTTGCCACTTGTTCTCAAGACACCGACTACGTGTGTATCCACCAGAACTGCCATGTTCATTGGAAAAGCGAGTAAAGTGATTCTAATAGTAACTAGTTGTAATGGGGCAAGTAGATTATGCAACTGTAAGAGATCCTTCTCTTTTGAAAATACCTCCACAAATATTCTAATGTTCTCTCTTACTGTAGTCAGATTTCTTCCTTTCCATTTCCCTTTTCCTTTCCCTTTCCTTTTTCCCTCTAGCCTGTCTGCAGTTATTATCTCCTGCTGAACATTACTAAAAGTCTCGCTCTGAGTGATGTTAACATAGGAACCCTTTATCTTCCATTGGTGCTGATCTTGCAACATCAGAAATATAGGATGTCTGTGGTTTTCAGTGGGGTTGTCTGTCTCTGTAACGTGAATCTTTAATCACTGGTTAGAGGAACGTTATCAATACAGTTAACAGCATTTAATTCAAAGGAATTTGAGTCACATGCCTGTCACAGGTGGTGTGTTTTTTTGTTTGGTTTTTGGGTTTGTTTGTTTGGTTGGTTTTTTCTGTCAGTCATTTGCTAAAACAATAGCACCTTCTTTCATAATATTTTCATTTATTCTAGTGATATTTCATGGAGTCTAATAGTTTTGGTATGATTGAATTATATTTAAATACTAAAGGGTAACACCTTAAAAATCATGTTTTCTGAAGTGGCTTATAGTGCTTTTTTAGTGTGTACTAAAGCACTGCAAAAGAAGTCTTGGGCTAGTTCCAGGGATTTGGTGTGTGTGTGCTCATATACTTATATACATGTACCTGTGCTGTCAATACACAGGTGTATGTGGCAATACCGACCCCAGTCCAGCAAGCATGGTAGCCATGTTAGTATGACATTACACCTAACTCAGCAACTTCTAGCTCTAAGCAGGGCTTCTTGCTTCCAGTCACAAAAATATCTCAGCCACAGGCAATCTCAGCATCCTGCTGTACTGCATAATCGCAGTCTTTGTACTATGGCTTGGTTGCACCTTTGGGCTTTGAGTATACTGTGTCTAAAAAGCCAAGATGCTTCTGGAAATGTGCTACAATATGGAAGTCGTGATCATGAGGGTGTGCTGGCAGTCACCACCTCGGTAACCAAAGAACCTGATGACAGAAAATGCTAGGGAGCGTAATCTCTCTGCAGGCAAATCCAGCACAGCATAGGCAAAGTGCAAAGTTCCTTTTGAGGTTGTACTAGCAGGGAGGAGAGCAACATGAACCTCTTATTTTAAGCCTGCTTGTCTCCAAATTGCAATAATTCCTGCACAAAGTCATGAGGATAAGTTGCATTGATAGAAATAAGAGCAATAAGAGAAAATTTCCTGGACTTGACACAAGTCTAGGACGTACTGTAATCATCTCCTTACAAATGTGAAGCCCTTTGAAGTCATTACAGTCCATCTTATTAAGAAGTACTGTTTACATCACTTTTTTCTGTTAGAGACTCTCAGCATTTAAGTATTGTGAAGGCATGGGGTTTTTTTCCAAAATGTCTGTCAAAATATCATGCAACTATTGCTGCTTTACTGCATTTTGAGTTTTGGAAGGGAAATTGGGAAGCTTGTGAAAACATTCTCAAATATGAGCTTAATATTTAAACCAGTTTTAGAAGCAAAGGTAGAAGGCTCAGTTCAGATGTATTATAGGAGAAGGCAGAAGAATTGATGTTGTGTTTGCTTTGAAGTGTTGGACAAGGCATAAATGGGTACTATGTAGAATAATTTAGGTGGGAAGGGACTTCGGAATTCACCTGAACCAATCCCACACTAAAAGCAGAGCCAGTTTAGTTAGATGGTTGACCATGACCTTATATATCCATTATAAATTCCCAAACTTAAACTGATTAAATCTTTGGGAGGCTGGAACAGTACTCAAAATGCTTTTATCTTGTTACGTTTTGCAACTCCTTGACTCTATTTCAATAAATGGTGACATGGGGATTGTACGTGTTAGTTTGTTTAACGGGGATATCCCTTACTGGGTGTGTCACAGTCTTGGCATTTAAATCTCAGAAGAGGGTTTTGGGAACAAAGAGATTGAGCCACTCTGCTACTGAAAAGGATTACTGCTTTACCTCAGCATAAAGATGGTTGGATTCTCCTTGCACGTTATACTCTTGCTTTTTTCTTCTTAAATTAATTGTAGGAACTCTAACCTCTGATTCCTACTTATTTCTATATATACATACTGACTGTAGGAAGCTGACACTGGCACCTGGTTTCTGATTTCCTAGAGTAGGAGAAATATAGTAGATAACAGGCCTTTATTTCTGAATTCCACTATGTTGTAGCTACGTTATTACCAAACTGTGACTTTATGTATATATATTTTACATGGATGTTGTGGTGATTAATGGCAGTATTAAAGTTCTCCAAATCCTTGACTTGTATTGACTCTTTCAAACACATGTCTCATTCTTCACTTTTTTTTTTCTGTTCTCATAGCTTTAGTGTGGTATCGTATGTATTAAATACACTATATTACTCTAAAGCGTCTCAAATACAGAAGAATCAGCTATACAAAACCTGACTTACTCTGACTTAGGGAGGTGTTTCTATTAAGTCTTACTTTTGCAGTGTGAAGTTCAATTTATTGTAACAACTGTTTAAACCGTCTAATGGTGCAGTACATTTAACTTGATATGCTATTTGTCTTGTTCTTAATGAAACTTTGATCAGTTTATACCTAGTTTGCAATTTTGTGTTTTGCTGTCCATGGGGGCGGAAGGGGGGTGGAGAAACACAGTAAGGGCTTAATTTAGAAAGGTCAAAATAGTAAACAAAATTAAAAGGGTCAATGTACTTCAGAGCCTAAAATGATGTTAGATTGCGGAAGAATTGCTTTGATCTTAATTCTCTGCATCACATAAAGGTGTCAGTCCTTCTTAGACTTCCCTGACGCTAACAGAGCCAGATAAGAGCTGACTTGTGAGACCAGGCTTTGCTGTTTTAGACTCCTCCTTTTTCCAGAAGAGTATTTCAGTGTGTCACAGTATATAAATAGCCCTTAGAGAGCAATAGCACACAGTTGCATTACTTGCTATATACACAGCACAGTCAATTAGAAGTGATGAGTCTATTTGGTGGATTTGATTTGGCAAGATGTGTTTTTTGGGTTGGGTGGTGTTTGATTTTTTTTCCTCCTCACCCGTACCCTGCAATACACATGTACGCTCCACGTGAATGGCATAACTGTTAACATTGGAAAACTACTGTGTGAACCATGTAGTAAAGAGTTTGCTTTTAGCTGCAATTTCGGGGGCAAACCAAAGAGGTCCATTGAAGGCAATGACAAATTAGATTTTCAATAATTTGGCCTTGGAAGATAGGGGAGTTTGTTTTTAAAAATAAAAATAGTTTCCTTGGAGAAAAAGCTCCTGGATCTGAGCTTTCAGCTAGCTCCACAATCACAAGCATTGTTGTAATGTTTTTGGCTAAGAAACAAATCCCATGATGATTTCAAGGCAGGGTCAACTAAACTAAATAAATGTTTTTACTTTCTAGGGAAGCTTTTGTGTCAGAAATGAAACAAATTATGATCTACTCCAAAACACAGATAAACACAGACTACAAACAGTTTTCATTTGGGAACAAGTAACTCATGGAATGGTGTGGAAATATACAGTTTATGTGCAATTATTGTATTACTACTGCTCTACAACCAGTGCTAGTAGTCCCATTAGCTTAATTACTTTTGAATTCAGAGACTCTGCTCATTTGTAGAAGTCCCCATTAGTGTAAAGCGAGCCTGTAGCAATGAACTCAAACATGGATTAAGAGCCAGAAAAGAGAAGATTGTGATTGGTTTTTATACATTTTGCAATGGATACTTTAAAGCCTAATCTTCTACAACAGTGACAAATTTTGCAGTGTGTTGTCCTTTTTTGCTATGTAACCATGTGGTTTAAGTTGGAATGTATTGCTTTCCTGCCATGATGGACCTTGAAGTAAAGAAAGAAAGAGTTTCCCCTAAAGTCATTAATAAACACCCTCAGGACTAGTTAATTGATTCTGTTAAACTTTATCTGTCAGGGACACATATTTGAGGAATCGTTCCAGTGATGTGACCTTAAAAAGGCAGAAGTCTCCCTATGTGGACCACCCTGCAAGGTTAAGGTACAGTCACCTTTAAACAATAAACTGTTTTTTTCCTTCTTTCTTCTATTACGTGTGCATGTTTAACCACTGCTATATTTAATGGGGTTGTAAGATAGTCCATACAGTGGCACTACATACTGATGTTGGATATAAGGGATTCCTCGTGGAATACCAGTAAATAAGCTGTTAATACTAAGGGATTCTTTCTTCCTCTCTAACTTATAGACAGCTTACTAATAACAGTATTCCTGCTATTTTTGGTGAAGACAGGAGTAACTGATAGTGCTGTCAAAATGTGCTACTAAACTCAGTAACAGGAGAGTAATGGCAGTGGGGAGGGTATTTAAGAACAGGCTTCATCCGAGGTACTATGGGTGGAAATAGTACTCTTACAGGCTTCGTCTGAGGTACAATGGGTGAAAATAGTACTCTTACTAAGGGACTTGGCCAGTAGCTTGTCAGCTGGTAGGGCAGAGCAGAGGGTGGCCAGGCACGTGTACTGCTACCCTAACAGAGGGATGGGGTCTGCAACTACAGTGCTGGTGGTGGAATAAATAATATATACCCTTAAATAACAGAGAAAGTGTATTGGATGAGCACCGGAGAACTTCTGTCTGTAGAAAGAAAAGCAGAGGGGTTTTGTATTTAGTAATTACGCATAGCTTTTTTCCTCTTGTTAATTGGTATGTTAGTATGTTTAAGGTATTGTGAAACTAATATGTAAGTTGAGAGTGGTTGCTCAGCATCTAATGGAGATGAGTATGTGTGCCAGTTCTTAGAAAGAAGGACGGAGGGAGAAAGCAGGGTAATACATCCAACACCCTCAAAAAAATGGAAAGATTAATAACTGATAACCTTCCCAAAATAAAGAGCAGGCAATCTTACCGAAAATTATCAGTAGCACAAAGGTGACAGTGGTAAGACACATATTGACATTACTTTGTGGTTGATGTTCACCAGTCACCTGCAGAAAAAGAACTAAAAGACTAGCTTAGTTACCTGTACCCACAGCCTACCAAAGAGCAGTGCAAGTTATACTCTCCTGTCTTCCATACAGCTGCAGTACAATATTGGCTGGTGTCCAAGCAAGCTAGCTGATTATAATCTTTAGCTAGTCCTTAATATGTTAGAGTGCATTTTCTGGTGACGGAATGATACATTCAGCTGATTGTAAGTCAGGTCTTACTGCAAACTTGTGAAGTGTTGAATAAACTGGTAATATTCTGGGTAAAGGGAAAAGGAAGGACAGAATTGGCCTGATAAGAACAAACATTTACTGCAGGTGGGTTTTATTATTATTATTATTATTATTATTATTATTATTTTTGTAATAACTACTGCTAGTTTGAGTTTTTGGGATAATGGAATTGGCATGCATACAGTTGACTTTAGAGGTGTTTTTTCTCTAGCTATAAAATCAAATCACATCATAAAATAAAACTGAAGTTGACAATAGTAGGGGGGGAAAAAAACAAGTTAGATTCATCTGTAATTTGCAGGGGGAGAAAATCCATATATAAAAGATGCTGCTGGAAATTCATGATTCTTTGAGACGTAACTGCCATAGAGACAGAAATGGTTTATTGCACTTTTAAAAGCCCCAGAGCACAGATCTTTGTAATGGTCTGTCTCATATACCAGTTGAACAGAAACCAAATTGGCCAAAGGCAAGGAAAACTGGTGGGAAAATAAGAAACTTTAGTTTTGCATGGCATCATCAGTATAATTAGGTGACTTGCAGCAAGTGTTTAAACAGCATGTTTTTCTGTTACTGCTTTTTGTGGGGGAATGGTTGGAATGCAAGGGGCACGTAAGCTTGCTGCAATTAGCAGATAACATGAATGGACAAAGAACTCAGTTGTTTTAGCTGATTTACAACTGTAAGATGGATAAGTGTTTACTGCCAAGGGCACAGTATCCTTGAAGATGCTGTGGATTAGCTAGCAGGGAGTAAAGACAAGATACATCCGGGCAAGGAATGCAGAACTAAAGCCAAGCTAATGGTCAACCCTGATAACCTTTAATAGCCTATCATGAGCTCTGCTTTTGTAATATGTNTTTGTCCGAAAAGAGAAGAGGTCATTTTAGGACTTGACACATGAAGATGTTTAAACCAGCTGTGAACAGCGGTGTTATTTTGGAGATACCCTTAAAACAAAGTGTTACAATCTGAATAAGCACAACGAGCACTCACTTCCAGCCCAGGTTTTCTGTTGTTGCTCAGCATGGTACTGACTTTGAAATTGTTGGTGTCTTCCAGAGCAGAAAAACAAAGTTGTGCTGGATGTTCCAGTGCTTTGTCTCATCATTTCTTATAGCAAGGTTAGCTATATGCAGTTCTGTTTTGAAAATGCCTTGCAGCTTTTTTGCACAATATTATCTAGGTAGACAAGGTAACTAAAAACTATAACATCCTTGAAACTCCAAACACAACTATGGCAGGATATATGCACAAGAAAGCAAAACAAGTAGATCGTAGAATAGTGGTCAGATTGTGGGTGCTGCTGTATGCATACAGGGGATGCAATGGAAATTTTCCTTATACTCTGTAGCCTTAACATGAGTATGAAAACACCTTAATGCCATTCTTTAATAAGTGTTTTTAACACGACAAGACGCAATCAGATTGTGCAATTCCCATTCTAGTTCATGGACCTGTTTGATAATCAGCTGACCTAATGATAACTGATGTACACAACAAGACTTCAACAGAACACCTTACTGTCTGAGGACTTGATTCTAGTTTATTTTTGGTTTATAGACCGTTTGTGTATACCACATAGTTTTCACATGAGTGCCTCTCTCAAAATGGTCACTGAAGTGAAAACTGTATGCCACAATGTCACTTCTATTACTAAGAGCATTACTGCAGCTACCGCTGTCATTTGATGCTGGTGAACTCTTATGCAATTGACAGAACATTCAGTATTTTATTGTAGTGTTTGAAGCAAAATTTAGGTAATTAAGCAGCAAAGGAGGAAAAGCTTGTGGATGCCTTCCTGAAAAGTGTATTATGTTGGTTATGCAAATCTTCTATCAGAAATTTATATATCAAACTAATGTAATTTCAGAGCATAAATATATGCCTTTCCCTGAGACCTCTTTAGAAGTTTAAATGAAGATATTGGTAGTAGAAATAATTTCTGGGTGTTTTTATTTTAAAAAAACCACACGGCAATAATAATGTTGACTTTCTGTCTTATACTCAAAAAGATGAAGGATTCATAAAGTGGACAAGGAACTTTTCTTATGGAGACTGAGTTTACAGAATATGAGTATAATGATTGAGATTAATTATTTTACTCCAAATAAAGAACAGGATGTAAATAAGTATAAATTATACATCATCAAGATCCCAAAAGGGAAACTTTATCTTTTTAAGCGAATTTACTAATGAAATCAAGAGTAGCAAATATTTTCTAGAATTCACTATAAGGTTTTTTTTGTTATTATTAAAAAACTTAAAAGAAACTTCTACCGAATCACAAGTTTTGGTTGTTTCTGAAAATGTTATTTCTCAGATCTTTCAGCACATAGAAGACTGTATTAGTGCAAAAGGAGCAATTGGTGCCAAACAGTGTACAAATACAAAATTGAGTGTCTGATCTGGTCTCAATGGGTGTTAAGTTAGGTGAAAGAAGAATGATTAAGAAGTGGAGTCAACAGGAGCAAAGTGGCCAGTTAGCCAGGTCCTGACAGTATTTTTATAGTTGGTGGTTCTTGTGCTTTTTCAGTGGTTTTGTGTTAAGAAAGGATGTGTTTCATTGAAAGATGGAGGGAGTGTGTATTAGAAGAGAATGGTAAAGTAAAAGATTGGGAAAGTGAATCTGACTGAAGTAAAGAACTAGCATAATTTTTGGAGTCTAGAGATGCATGAAACAAACCACAAGGCACCATTTTGGGAAATGTATTTGCTCCAAAGGGTAGCAAAGGTATTACAGAATCACAGAATGTTTGGGGTTGGAAGGGACCTCTGAAGATCATTTAGTCCAACACTCCTGCTAAAGCAGGGTCAACCTGAATAGACTGCACAGGAATGCACACAGGCAGGTTTTGAACGTCTTCAGAGAAAGAGACACCATAACCTCTCTGGCACCCTCAGAGTAAAGAAGTTTCTCCTCATGTTTAGATGTAACCTGCTCTTGTATCAGTCTAAGATACAAATGGTTTGTGACACAGGTCAAGGAGTAAATGCCACACCAGGACATCTCAACTGAAAGCAAAATTTGGGGTAAAAAGTGTTGGTTTTTTGTCTTGTCCTTTAGTGTTCAATTTATGTTTGCAAAGCCAAAAACATAATTTATCTCCCATATTTTTTGTTAAAACTTGCATTCTCAGCGCAATGTGGTGGTTATCCTTCTCTCTAATTCCTTGATGGCTGCAAACATTGCTTCTTTCTCAGTCTTGCTCCACAGCATTTGTTGAAACTGCTATATATACTAGAAAAACTATCAGAGTGAAAGAAGTTGAAGATCCATGGGGATGAAAATGAATTCCTCCTTCACAGAGAGCAGAACTCTTTAATGTGTTGTTCTGATGACAGCAGGGGAAGCAAACTTTGGGACAGTCTGAGCCTCTCTCACATCAGATTTGGAACATGAAAACCAGAACTTCAGCCTACATGTTGTAGATGGTTCTCAAAGGCCTATTTTGCTTAGCAGGAGGTAGATCTCCCACCCACCCTCCATTTCCCTGCCTTCTCTTCTTAAGGCAGAACACTTACATTTGAAAGTCGAGATTTCTCTAGCTCAACACTCCAATGCATCAAACGATTTTGTTAAAACTAGACAAGAGACTATAGGCAGATCTCCCCCTTAGGTGCCTGGTGTGCATCGCACAACTAGCGACATACTGCACTTCAGCAGAGTTATTCTGGTGGCTTTCCAACTGGCACTGCCTTCAAGACATTATTGAATCCTTTTAGTGGACAGCGACAAAAGAGGTTATGATTCATCAGCTGAAGAACAGACTGGAATTATGTAAAACAGTAAGTTTTTAACTTGGTATCTGAAACTTCCCCCACAAAGCATGGACAAATGATTTTTCTATATGCACAAAATGTGCATTTGTATTTATGAAAAAGGTAATGATTTTTGCATTTGTCTATTCTATGCCCAAGTTTACTTGGTGTATTGCACAAATTTACTTGGTACATGTTAAGATTTACAGGTGTGTTCTGTGAGATCAGCTTAAATTCTGAATTTAGAAAACATGGCCTGGAGTTTGTTACAAGGCTCTGAGTAGTGTAAAAAGATTCATAAACAGGAACAGCTTAAGAAATCTAAAATTATGGCTTAAAAATATCAGATGATTTGGTTGTCCAAATTCAAGTTTTTGTGCATTACACATGAGAAGATATTGAAATATAAGGAAAACTCGAAATTTGGCAGACTTATGAAATAATTTACCAACAAGAAAGATTACTGTGTCTCAGAGCATTGTTCTTTTTCATCAACTACACACATATCCAGCTGTTTTGTGAGGTTTGGTATTCTTTATACTCACGTGGAAACACAGCATTAATTATTTTCTTCTAAGCATATTAGCAGCGTGGATATAGGACACAGATTTATGTCCGAACCTGATCCGAGTCGACGAATTGTTTCAACAAATGAAGCGGTGTTTGGAAGCTATATGCAAACAAACATTTCTGTGAGCATAAAGGATGCATCAGTTCAGCAATCACACAGATGGGAAAATAAATCCACCCTCTGGAGCTACTCAGGATTTTTCGCTCGCTTGTTTTACCTTTGTCTTTCTTAGATATTTGCATTCTTTCTAAATGCAAAGATTTTTGGACTGGGTCAGAAGTTTGTACAAACTATGCCCATCCCATTCCTTTGATCGGATTGGAGAAGGTCCCAAAATATGTTGATGATTTGGTTTGTTTTCTTTAAGCTTTCTGCAACAACATGAGATACGCTGAACACTGCTTCTCCTCTAACGTAGTATAAAGCATTAAAACAATTAATAGGTGATTCCTACTACCAGCATGGACATGCCAATACGGCTAAACTGGCTCTTCTATCGTTCGATATGCTTGCAGAAATGTGTGTATGTACAAAAACACATGCTCTTTCCTCCTGCCTTCTGGAAGAACTTATCGCTGTCCTGAAGATACCCTTCAATTTTCTAACTTTGATAAGGTAACTTTGGTCTATGCCTTTTTCTTCTCTTCCTCCAGTACCTGTATTTGAAAACACAGTCAGAATACATGGTGCATGACAGGAAGCCAAGGCTGGCAGAAAAGGGGATGTAGAGGAGCATGTTACTTGCTCAAATGACTGCATTTCACTTTTGACATGAGATATTTAAATTCCAAAATAACATTTGTTATGCTCACAGTTTGAGGCACAAAATAAATATATGAATATTAGTTCCTTTTAGAATTTTTTTTCTGGAACATTTTTTTTAACTTAAATTATTCTTATAGGTATGTGACATGATACTTACAGATATGTGTGTATTTCTGTGTGTAATACATATGCATAGATGTATTTACAGTCAAGAATATGATAGTAATATAAAGATAACTGGCATCTGAATCAGATTCATTTGCTCTTTCTTTCTCTTTGTGAAGTCTTATGCAAACCAATTCATCAAATTTTTTTCCCATCTGTGAAATAGTGTTCACACTCGTCTTTAAGCAATTTCAATCTCTGTTTAAGCGTCACTATCTGGAAGCAATGTTATTAATTAGATCAGTACAAGTTCATATAGGCATAAATGGCTTATCAGGTATTTTTGGCTGCATGGAAAACAGAAATGCTTACAGCTTCTTTGAGCTTTGGCAGTTATTTCACAATCTCAGTAACACTGCAGAAAGCTCAGTCTTTCCAAATAGGAATCCAAATAGGAATGCAACAAAGCAATGACCACCAAACACTTTCTCCTTCATTCTCAAATTTAATGCATGAGACAAATGACTGCATCCTGGGAATCGTGCTATTGGGAAAGAGAAAATGATTATTTTTAGCAAGTGTTGCTGTAGACATTTGTAAAAATACTGTAAGAAAAAGAACATATAGAAAAGTATATTTGGAATCGTGAATGTTAAAGCTGCTAATAATGATGTGATTGTGATAATTAGCAGAAATCATATCTCTCTGAGAGGAATCAGACTGGATGAGTATTCAATGGCCTATAGAAGAGCTCTAGCATTAATAATAATGTACGTTGAGGTACTTAAGTTATTGCAAATGGTTTGCTGATAATACAGGGTTTGGCTTTAAAATGGCTTTTGAATGTGTAACACTTCTCTAAATCTGCCCACCCCTGTTGACACTGATCACACTGCTTATTCAAGTCCAGATATATCTTGAACATAGCTTTGAGTGCCAATGATGAAGCACCTTAGTGGTTCCATGTCTCAGCACAGATGTATGTATTTTTCAAGCCTGAAATCTCTTGTGGGCTCAAATTCAGTTGTTTGTTTGTTTTTAATCAAGGAAAATAGCTTTCTTTATCTATTATTACCTCATTTTCCCCTGCCTTTTCTAAAATCTTTAGGTTCTTTCTTGAAGAAAGAGATGTTGTTTTCTATGCATTATGGTTCCTTAGGTAAGATCTGTGAATCTAAGAAGCTTTTATTCTTATTATAGTATAGAGGAAAGGCTTGGGAAATAATAAATCCCTTAGCGAAACAAACAGGAAGATTTTAATCTCATCTTGAGATTTACCAGAGTGCCTTGTAACAGCATACAGCTGTACTGTCGGATGCTTTTGGTGTAATCTAGTCCCAAGCACTGAGTGGTAGCCAGTGAGTAGTGATGGTATCTGCCCCAGGCTGGGTACATCAGGCAGCAGCGATGTTAAATTCAAATGACAAGAACATTTTCTGACCTTCTGATATCTTCAGAATATTGATTTGTTTCATTTTTTCAACATTTAGTTTATATGAAATTTTTGAATCAGAAACATTATTGTGCTCTGTTCAATAAAAAAATTATTATTTTTCCTTCACCAGATGTTTGCTAAAAGTGTCATCAATGCCATTTGTTATTTTGAGATGAAGTACTGTATAATGGGCATAGCACATAATCAACTATAGATGTGTAAATAAAAACAAATTACTATTCAAAATAGGACATATTCTTGAAAAACAGCACACTAATTATCAGAGTGAAATATCTGCGCCATATTAAGTGTGGAGTTTTCTGGAGTTCCTAGGGCTCAATATTTTTCAGCCATATTAGCAGTTTCTAAGTACTTTATGTTGCTAAAAACAGGTCCTTGGCTTTTCCTGTAATATCAGTTTACTTCTCAAAGTTAAAACTTCTATTGGTTTGTAGGAGTTTTACTAAGTATGCTTCACATATGGAAATTATGGATAATACGGGAACATATCTTCCGATTCAAATCACAGATTTTTAAAAAAAGCCTCTACCTCTCAATAAGGTGTTGCAAAGATTGTGTTATGCCATAATGTTCTGTAGCATGGAATGTAGAATTACTTCTATGAGGGAGAAAGGTATTAGAAAGAAAAACAGCACACTATTGCAGAGAAAAGTTATATTACATAATTATTTTTTTTTCTGTAATTTTTCCTTTCTGAGTTTGTTGTTTCTGCAAAGCATCTGCCACCTACAGTTTAAATACTTAGATGGAGAAATGTTATCTAACCAAAAAAAAAAAAGTTTGCAGAGGAAGGTGATTTATACATACTGTGACTACAAATCCTTTGTTTAACTTCAAGCAAAAAAAAAAATTATTTTTAAAATGCTAACTGTGTATTGTATTGCACTCCTGCCTGTACATGTGTGTTGCAGTGAAAGCTGAGAGCCATGATGGTGGAGTGTGGTCCCACTGAGGTAGATATAGTGGTTCTTCCTAGAATTCACACAATATGGGGCAGTTTGTCCATATACAAATGAGTCTGCCCATATCAATCCAACCTGCATGAGGGTAGAGGCTCCCTGGAGGAGCATGAGTATAGGTTGTTGTCCTCTGAGTCAGATGGGGTTTTCTGGGAACAGACAACATTATGGAAGTGCCAGTGGGAGGAATACCTGTAAGCAGAATTGGTACCAGTGTCAGTAATTATGCAGAAGAACAGTGATTGCAACTAAGACAGATCTTTTTAGAACTCATCAAAGGCTTCCTACAATAAATTACAGAAAAAAATTAGCTCAGGTGTCCCAGGGGACAATTTCATCAACAAACCTGGAAAAATCAAGGCCCAGCAATGTTCTCAGTCACCCATTGTAACCCCCAAGACTATTGTTCATCTTCATATTAATCTTTGCCTGCTACACTATCCATACCTGAAAGTACCTCGGTCCTTGCACAAAATTGGTAGTGTAAAAGAAATGCACATACAACATTATTACGGATTGAGTGTGCTGCATATGTTCCCTGCAGCTGCTGCCTATAGGCTGGCTGAACCGTACAGGTTGCATCTCTTGTTATATTCTGGGAAACAGCAGAGCCGTAGAAAAGAGCAAGATGCAGAGCTGAGAAAAGCGATCAACTGCTTTTTGTTTGAAGATGGAGGAAGGCTTTGTCCATAAATGCAGTATGCACCTGGGCTCCAAATTGCCTCTCAGCTAGAGCTCTTTGACAAGGACAGACATCGCTGGGGTGGAGTGTGACAGCATCTCCTGTGAACTATGTATTTACACAAAAAGACCAAGTCTGATGTCCTCACCCAGAATAAGGTCCCAATTCATTTATTTTTCCTATTTTACCAAACAAATGCGCACTAACTTTCAAAGTGATTTTCTTGAGTACGGAAGGTATTAACATGTCATTCAGGGTTTATTAATATTTTATGAAGCATTTAAGAATTCTTCACAAGGAATTGCACTATGTACATGTAATATCAGTAACATATAAGACTGCTTGGTTCAACAATGAACAAATAAAAAGGGCAATTTTATCCCTTATTGCCTTTTTTTCCTCCCATTTTCACCTTGTTGTCTGGAATAAAATTAATAATAATAATGCTATTTCTAGCATGTCAGAATATCTATTGAAATAATAAATTGATCATCCAAGGCACAAGTGTGATTTTAAAAATACATAAACATTAATAAGCTTCGTTTTTCTCAGCTTTGTCTTTTTGTTTCTCACTTTGATAGCATATCAAACCATTCTTAATAAATCAGATATCCAAACTAAATGGTGTACTGGATGTAGAACAGTTTATACCATGCAGACGCATAAATGGGTTTGGCAACTGCTTTGAAATATAAAGAGATTCATAAATGAAATATTCGCCAAAAAAACTCTGCAGTTCAAAACATACCCAATTAGAATTCAGGAAGCAGATGAGTTTTTAAATGCAATCTTAAACTCGGAAGGAGAACCTATCAGGAGATAATTGATTCCACCAAACAGAAACAATCATTGAAAATGTTCTGCCACCGGAGGATCCTAGGGGCTATAGAAGCAGTAATAACTCTATACTTTTCCTTATGATTTTTCTGACAGATTTCTACAAGCCATTGTCCTACCTCACTGAGCAGGCACCCCCTCTTTGTCACGCTACATTGCTCTGCTTTTGTCCTATTTCTTTCCTGCATGATGAAAGCAGCCCTCTTTTCACCTCCCATTTTCCTCCAGCGGAGCTTGGGGAGAGCCGGGCATCCAGGGAGCTGCAAGGGAAAGACAAAGGTGTCATTTCCACGGTCTAGGTCAGCATCACCTTGGGCTTCTAGCTTTGCTGGCACTGACAAAAAGAACTGGGATTAAGGAAAGGAGAAATGAGGCCATCACCCTTCTTAGCCCAATGTAGGTTCAGTGATTGAAGGAGCAAAGAGCTTGGCACTTAGAGGGCTTCCTCCTGACTTCTGGTCCCCCTCTGCTCTTTTCCACTAAGTCTTCCCTTTTTGTGGTAGACGGGTCCTGGCCCAAGCCTGGGCTGCATCCCTTGGACATACACACCTACAGGAGCAGTAAAACTCAGTTTAGCCTCTGCATCTGAGAAGCCCTGAGCTACCTTGCATGCGAGCAGTCATCTGGGGGTGGGGGAGGGACCCTTGGTGTCTTTGTTCCAAACAATTTTTACAGAAGTCATTCAAAATAAATTTGTGCCTTTTTCCTTTCAGGCACAAGTTGAGCAGAACTCTGACTGCTTTAGGTTTATAATTCCTAGCCATACTTATTTCCAAAACTGCAATGGAAGGCACAGATTTTTCCAGATGTACTCAAGTAAAGATGTGTAATCAAAAGACCACATGGTTAACAGATTACTTTTGCTAGGCTTATCCAGTGGGACAAACTTAATCACAAATCTCCCCTGCCCCCAAACAGGGTTCGTGATATGTGCTTTGATTTAGTATCCTATTTTTCTTTCTCTCTACCTGTACAAAGAATGTGTTTAGACAAGCCTAAAAGGAGTCTATGGCATAATTATTCTGCCCCATACATAAATAAGTCATTTTTTATCTCTTGCTGATGCTCAGCAGTTTTACTGCTTTTTATTTTTGCTCTACCCTCTTTTTCGTCAATGATTGTGTTTGTTTAGAGCATTTATGATTTTAAAAATTTCTCTATGAAAAAAGGTGATTCATAGTAGAGTTATGTGTATATATATATATAAAACTTCTATTTCTCTTTTAGTAAGATTTTTTGGTTGTTGTTGATATAGTTCTGTGCTGCTGATTTTGTACAGTCATATAGTTTTATGTATAACTGCACCGGTTGCACATGAGCATAGCTCTCCTGTAAAATTATGAAAAGGTACACAACCTGTGAGGTTTTTTTATTCTTAACATTTCTTATGAAGAAAAATGAGGTAAAGTTTGTTGTTATTGGTTTGGG
Source organism: Pampusana beccarii (assembly GCA_013399365.1). Classification (NCBI taxonomy): domain Eukaryota; kingdom Metazoa; phylum Chordata; class Aves; order Columbiformes; family Columbidae; genus Pampusana; species Pampusana beccarii. Next base: position 181,532 of record VWYH01010293.1, read on the forward strand.
GTGGTTTGTTTTGGTTTTGGTTTTTTCAGTTTTTGTTTGTTTTTTTTTTTTTACATCAGATTTTTCCAAATAGGCAGCAATACAAACAACTCATTGCTAAGTGGTAGGAAGGACTGCTATGCTATGATAGCAAATGATGTTGAAACCTGCCAGAATGACATGATAGGCAAAGTGGGGGTTGCTATTATTTTATAAAATATTGTTCTATGAGTGGGGAAGCTAAAGAACCATCACTTTTTTGTGAATCCATATACGCTCTCTGACAACAGTAATCTCAGCCTCTGCCTGCATCTCCTATGCCATTGTCTCTTGGATCCCTGAATTGTGCATCCCTAAATCCACAAAGTATCTTGTGCTCCCTCCTGTGTTTTCTAGCTACAGGCCGAGCAAGAAGCAGCATGTGTTGCAGATGGTGCTGAACTACGGATTTGATGAGTGGCAGCTGACAGACCAAACAGAGCAGCTGAGTGTTGAGGGGATACTGCAGCCTTGTGTCCTAATTTACATGTCTAATCTCCAGACCATTGGAGATCTCTACTCTTCTGCCAATTTGGTTTATACTGATTTTTATCTATTTATTCATTTTTTTAAGAGAACTGACAAATGGGTAGAAAGAGGGCAGGATCATATGTACTTCGTCTCCTTACATTGTAAGAGTAGTGATGAAACAGCAAAGCCATGAAAGCTTATAAATTTCACTCTGCCCTGGGACAGTGAAACATATGATACATAGGTAATTTTTCCTTTTAGTTACCAAATATTCACATTCAGCAGTTCTGGTGATCTTTCACTGCACAGTTCCATGATTCATAAAACCCAAAATTTCTTGATGTGACATCCCCAGCCCTGACAGTCTTTCCTGGGAGAAAAAATACTTGGAGGCACCCTGGTTTTCTTTTTTACAGCCTGAGCGTACATGCACATGTGTGTGGATTCTTAGAGTCCTAAAACGAACCCTTGCTTAGAGAAGAAAAAATATTGCTATGACTTAGGTATATGTGCCATGTTCTTAGTCTCAGAGAAATTAAAGACTGTGGCATTTCAGGGTTAAGGCACTAAAATCTAACTGCTAGCAGGATGGGTGGGTAGGTAGGCAGAGAGAATTTCCAAAGGTAGGAGTTAGAGGAGCTGCTGCTAATTTAAGCCCCAGAGACACTCCTGCTTCGAGTTATAGTAAAGATAAAATGCCTCTTACTCTCCTTCTTATAAGGCATATTTGAAACACAGCAGTGCAATTAACTTCCTGCATGTTCTGTCTCTCTTCTGTTCACTCCATTGTCCTTTTGCTCTTGTCACTTCTTTTGAGCTGCCCTACTGCTGGGCTATTTTAAATATTGATAATTAAACTATTTCTGCATTCGTCTTCCCCAGAAGGAAAACAAAATATTGTTTCCAACTCATATGGCTCAGTGAAGAGATTCTAGAAGATGTATAACGTCTTCTTTAAGAGATAAAATGCTAAAGTAATAGTTATAAATAGATGTGTAAAATCATACTGGTGAATCTCGGAAGCACTGCACTCAAGAAGAGCAGTGCAATTGACAAGCAATTTAAACTAGAGTGTGAAAGGATGCAGAAATAACAAGATTTGCATGAAAAATATTGAGATCATCAGAACATCAAATTTAAACAAAAAAACCTCGTGTGCCTCATGATTAAATCATGAGAGCTGACATTACTGTTATAACATTCAATATCCTTGGCTTTTAAGAACAGTTTTATAATGAGGGTGGAGTGTATCTATCTGTACAGAAAATAAGCATTGTTTGAATCTAGCTAGCTCATTATTATGAGAATCAGGAATACCAGACTCTCAAATCTTAATACAGGTCAGAAGATTTCAGATGCCTCCAGCTATGGTTGAGCCCCTATAGTCAGGAAGATAACCCGAAGCAAAATCAGAAACTGACCCTGCTTTCAAATTGGCCAGTCAGTCAATCAGTCAATCAATCAGTGATTAAACAGTACCACAAAAAAAAAAAAAAAAAGAAGGCAGAGTGAATTTCAGTCAGGTACTTTATTGTCTATTCATTCCATCTTATCATTGACAATCTTTTATCTTAGGACAGAATCCAGTTAGTCATGTCAAGGGTGGCAGTAGGTCTAAAGAAGGGTCATTGCAAAGAGATTCTCTCACATCCATCAGGATTTACTCTTGCATGACGTACAACCACCATGACAAATTTCTTTCATTTTCTTCTGTTGCTGTTCTGCTTTCTGTTATACCAGGAGTGTCAAATTCATTTTCACCAGGGGCCACACCAGCCTTGCAGTTGCCTTCAAAGGGCTGAATCTAATTTTAGGACTGTATAAATGTAACTAACTACTCCTACATTACACTGTATGGTCAGGAAAAAGAGGATATACTTATTATCTAAGTGAAAATATAGACTTTGTAAATCAATGAATGCTTTCATAATATCACAGCAAATGTGGGTAGTACTTCGTGGTTTCACTGTTTAATTTCATGAATGAGAAGTTTGTAATAAACAAAGGTGCTTTAGGTAAATTCACATTTTCTAAATTCTTCTCCACAATGGAAGAGTTAAAGTTTTAGGGGTGCTTACTGAGATTTCTTTAATGCTTTACATTTTTAATATTTTACACAAATATGTAAGATGCCCATGTGGGTTTTCTTCTGTCTGTTTTTAAAACAGCTATCATCCTCCTGATAATGAGGAGCAGCATTTATATAGATGATCTTTTTTTTTGCTTCTTTTTTAGCTGAATAGAGAAGAGAATAACTTCTGCTGTAAGTTGCTGGGTTCAGTTGCTTCATAGCACTGTACTGAATATGAAATATACCACTGGAAAAGATTCACAGCTTGCTCCCCTGAAGAAGCCAATCAACTTTTTTTTTTCGTCTTTTTTCATTTTGACTTTACAAGTTATGAATTCATGGGCACTTCACACAACCATATTTTTAATTAAAAGCAGTTGAGTCTAACAGGACATTCATTGCTGTGCCATAATCCCTGGCAGCCATGTCTCTTTTGCTCTGCCACATTTCTTCACATAATGTCTCATAGTTGACACTTTGTCAGGGGAATGCTTTTGCCTTGCAAAATCAAAAATACGATTGTTCCAAAGGCTGCTGAATTTGGACCCATTTAGTCTAGATATTAATCCTGTAAAGCAAAAAACCTCATCCCTGTGACGGGTGGAGCAGAAAATAAGCATGGGTTTCTTCTCAAAAGTATCTGATTATTTTATTAGGTACTGGTTTTGTCTTTTTGAGTCTGTATCTTAGAACTGAATTAATGCCTGTATTGTGTTTGGCATAAACAGGCCTTTTGTGTGATTGTTTAGCAGAGGTTTAAAATGTTGTGACAATGATGTGTGCGGTGTTACAAGAATTATGCTAATAAAACTGTGGCACAGTAGCGCTAAAATAAACCATGTGGGAGGAAAACTGGGTATTGATGGGCAATTTCACACTGTTCACCATGACTCTTGCAATTAGCAGTAAAAATGAGATTATTTTACCTGGAAAAGGAATCTGCCTGCAAACTGTGTGTTTTACCAGTCTTATCAGCATTACAAAGTTTCATGTGTGGGAAATACCCCAGTAAGAGCAGATAACACGATAGATCTTCCTTCTTGCTAGAAATTATTTCTTCCTGTTGACCATCAGGAAGGAGAGAGAAGCAGATTGCTCTTACTTTCTATCCTCCTGCCTGCATCCACCTGATGCTTAAATCTGTATTCAGTTGAACCGCTTGTCCTTGGGGACAGCATTCTCTTCCCTCTGCAGCTACAGGAGGGGAGAAGCTGCAGTGATAACAAGGGCAAAGGAAGGCTGGTCTCAAATGGACTCTCCCTTGCAAAAAAACACATCTGTGAGAAGATCCAAGATTGCAGCCTGCTTGTCTGGTCAACTCAGTCTTATGTGAGGCAATACCATTTATTTTCTAGGTAGTCTGCCCAATCCAGCAGGGATTAGGAGTCTACAATGCTTAAGCCCTGAAAGCAAAAAGTTGCACAGTTGTTGATGTTTTGTGGTGGGATTTTTTTGTTGTTGTTTGTTGTTGTTGTGGTGGGGTTTTTTTGTTTGTTTGTTTCGATTTTCTTAGGTATCTTAGAAGGAGCTAATCTTTGATATGACTTAGCCAGAAGACTAAATTGTTCCACACTGGAGGCAGCCTGATCAGCTGGGGTGGGGAGGGCAGCACTGGAGGTGCTGCCCAGGAAGAAGCTGGGCATCAGGATTGTTGGGCACCCACAGAGTGCAATGGAGAAGTCATCCATTGAGGGAGAACACAGGCTGGAGAGGAAAACCATGCACCAAAGCTATTATTCCCCAAATAACATAGAGATACCACAGAGCAAGGATATTTCATGCTCCCAGTGAAAAAAAAAAATTGAAGTTTGGGGTGTGTGTTTGTTTACCTTTGGAACTTCTAATGTTTGCTAAGGAATACATAGACCAGAAAACAAATTTCAGTCAGAAATTTGAATGTTGGTCAAAAGTGAGCTTTGTTGGAAGGTTTCAACATAAATTATTTCTTATTGACAGGGAAGTAACTCTACCTCTGTAATACAAACTCTGGGGCCTGTGGGAGGTGGGTCAGGGTACTGATACCTTGCCAAATTTTGATGTATTTAGAACCATAGTAATGATTTTCTGCTTCCAGGTTTCTGCACTACTTGGAACACTGTTCTTTTGTCAGTTTTTTTCTTTGCAATTAATACTGTGTTTACTGTAATTATCAATGCCTGTAATTGACTAGGTTTTTCTTGAATATGAAATTAGGAAGGAGGCAGAAGTATAAAAATAATTCCAAGCAAAGACTGATTTGTCAGTGGTCTTTTGTCCATCTTACAGAACTGAGTGTATTTAACAAACTGTAATTTGAGGAAAACTCTCATTGTCAAGAAGGAAAATATTACTTCCACTTCTCCAGTTGTGGAGAAGAAAAAAGCAAGAGAAAAAGTCTTGTAGAAATTTTAAAGCATTTTAGTTCTGAAGTTTTAGTTAAATCAAAGCAATTTTAGGAGTGGACTGCAGAAGTTGTTTTGATTTGTTTTTTTTTTTCCTTCTGCTATTACACAATGTTTTTCTTGTTAGAATGACTTCTAAGGAAAAGCATAAGATTTTCAAAGCAATTTAATCATTTATTCATTGTTACCTGCATGTCAAAATGCATTGTTATTCTTTATTTTGTTAGAAAACAGGTAATTTTAGAAAACTTTTCACTTAAAGCAGTTTTATTCCCTCTCCTTACTTTTTCCCCTGGATCTTCATTTCAGGGAACAAGCTGGTTCTTTTTACACCACCCTTACTGCTGTTCTCCTCTATTGCTGTACTTTACACATTAAATAACGTGACTAAGTATCTGTCAGATGCTGTTTGCTCTCTTGTTGTCTCCTCAGAGGAAGAAGTATGGACAAGCAAGTGTTATGTTTTGATAGGGATTTAGGTTTTTTAAATCACACATTGTTCTGTGTTTATGTTACTGTGCACAAGGTCATAAAAACGTACTTTGTACTTCAAGGGGAAAGCAGTCCTTTCCTTTGTACAGGAGTTCTTGTCTCAGGGATTAAGACAACTGTTTTCAGCATAGGTCAGGCTGGCTTATCCAGTAGAGCCTGTCAACCATTAGTTTGCATCCTAGAATTGGAGGTAAGTTTCCACACCTTAGGCCATTAAATTTTCAGCGCTATTATTCTTCTCCCCATCTCAGTTATGTTTTATGTGGAGAGTGGAAGAGAGATTTTAGTATGTGTGTGTTCCTTAGCTTGTGGTACTGGGAAGATAAACTACAGTGTTCAGCAGCAGTTAAATCTTCCCAAGAGATGATTTTTAAAATAAATTAAAAAATAAACAAACTCACCCACACATTGTTGTAAGGTAACCAAAAATTTCTGATGAAACAAAACAGAGGTCAGATACTCTTTTTCTTTTGTCAAAGTAGGATCTGGAATACTATACAAAAGGAAATAGTAGCTAATAAAGATATCTCTGTTCAGATAATCTATTTTCAATAGGAAATCCAAATTTGTTCCTGAAGTATAGGATAAATTCAGTAACTGTGGCATAACATCCATGGTCTGAGCATGTATCCTGCTGCAAGCTTTTCAGAGTTCTGCCAGAAATTCCTTCCATCTGCCGAAAAGTCATCTTTCTCTGTTGTGATTCAGTTTCAACCTAGGCCAGCTACTGAGCACCTGTGGGCTCACTGCCCCAGCCTCTGCCATCCTCGTGGAAGGTAAGTGATAATGAGGCAGGGAGAATATACCATAATGGGAGGGATTGTATGCCTGCTGACTGTTTTGCCTAACGGTTGCCCGCAGATGTTGAAAAACAATGTCAAATTAGGATTAACCATGAGCTCTTCAATGACAAAGGGGCAATTCTGTGTTTTGCAGCAGAAATTCAATTTATCACTCAGCACACTTTGCCTGCATTGTCCTAGGAAGGGCTCAAACCACAGTCGTATATTAATCTCAATTTTTTACTTTTTTTTTTGCAGTACAACAATATTGTATGGGAGAGGCTGGAGTGTCCAGGCACAAGAAGTTTGGGAAGATGTTTGAATGTCTTCCCAAACTGTGACTGAGACAATTACTGAGTTGAAAAGGCTGTGCTCCCAAGGTTCACTGAAATTACGTTCTTTTAAGTTGCTTGAAATATATCAGTTAAATCTGTTAGCTAGTTGTCTTGATTGCCTATTTGGAAGCCAGAGAGAAGCAGACTGTGATTAGTCTGATTTATTTTAGATGCCTACCCTAAGTCAAGGTCAATCACATCCTTCGTTCTTGCAATTTCCTTTAAAGAAATTCAAGATGAAGAGCTCAAATACAGATACACAAAGGCTGGGAAAAGTGAACTTTCTATTCTTCCATAGAAAAAGATTTTATGTATGTCATATATATGTTGTAGCACAGGCTGTCTTCGCATTTGTACCATTCATCATAGGATGTTATTGCTACTTGATTTAAAATTCTACAATTCAGAAAACTCCAGCCAATGTGTAACCAAAACAAACGAACAAACAAAAACAGTCTGTGAGTCTACCATCAATTCATAAGAAAATGTCAAAGCATTTGTCTGAATTCCTATCTATGCTGTTAAAGAGAAAAATACTTTATCTAGCAACAATTCTTATTTCTTTGAAAGCCTTATGTCAATTTGAGGTGCAATGAGAACAGGCCTAAACCTTGGGAACTCAATCTTATTTCAGTATTTTGCTCACTACATTGATAGACATTTTTATGCTTTGCACTTATCTTTTTGCCTAATCTTAGTTCACAAGGAAAAAGGCACCATTTCTTTAAGCTGAAGGTCAGGGAAGTGTGTCTCCACTGTCCCGTGAAATAAGAGTACAATGATTCTCCTGATGAATGCACAATTATACACCTACAATAGAAACAACCACAAACAGACAGAATTTTCAGAGTCAGGAAAAATCACCCTTTCATAAATATTGTCATTATAAGCGGTAGATATTTGCATGACCATAATGAAATGTATTTTTCCTTTCAAAATGAGAAACAGTGATCTGGAAGAACAACTCTCATGTTATACGTATTTCTTCTAGGAATCCTGCTTCTACTGGTGTGGTTTAAATTTGTGGCATTGTTCTGAGTAGACAGCAGAGTTAGGTATTATGTAAATTTGATAACGCATGCTTCATTGTAGGTGTATCTTTTTGATGTCTAATTGTCAAGAAATACATAGTGGGCATTTTATTTTGCAACGGGTTATCACAGACACTTCACTGTCACAACATATTATCATCCCTGTTAATGAGTAGGTGAGTAGGTGAAGATCAGGTTTGTCTTTAAAATGACCTTGAAGCTTTCTTAGTTCAGTAGAAACAAAGAAATGTCACAAGCCTCTTAATAGCTGTAATGGTGTTAGGTTTTTGTTACAATGAGTCTTGTTACAAGCAAGGAAGTCACAGAAACAAGGAGGACAAGTAGAAAATTGAAGACATCTCCAAACAGAGTTTCTTGAATCAATCAGCAGAAACTTATATTCCCACTCTCATTTGAAACAGCATCTTTTCTTTTGGAGTTTTTTGTTGCTATTTTTGTTTTTAGGACAGTTCATGTGAGTGGGAGGAGGGCACCTGTGACAGCTATTTGAGATGATCATATGTCATAACCTTGTTAAAGCTGATGGAAGTTTGGCAGTGATTTCAATAGAGCTGGTATTTTACTTTCTCTCCAGTGTCCTCTACTGGTTACACATCACAGGCAAAAGGAGCCTGAAAAGAGTTCTAGTCCAAAGTCAAAAAAGTTAATTAAAAAACACTTGCAGTAATTGTTGCATGTTAAAGAAATATGAAAAAAAAAAAAAGTCTGTGATTATTTTTTCAACAGTTCAAGAGTTTAATGTTAAACAACACAGCACAGCAACCAAAAAATCATAAATTCAAAGTCTGACTTTTCAAATAGCTTTTCTTAGGAAGAACGGGAATTCTGTTTAGACAGGAGGAAATGTTATCTTTCAATATGCTTATGATGAAGAAAGTATTATGTAAGAAACCAGTCACACCTTCCTGAGCTTGTTTTAAAGGGAAAATAGAAAAGGAAAGGATGGAGAATATGCTTCCAAAAATCATTCTTACTAGAATACAGTTTACTATTCAGAAGTCTTAGGTATTTTTTACACTAGTGAAACATCTTTGAGTTGCTGATTTCCCTTTTGTTAAGCAAGCTATGCTAGAGTGTGTTGAGTACTTAGATTGGATATTAGGGAAAAATTTATTCATGGAAAGGATTGTCAGGCATTGGAACAGGCTGCCCCAGAAAGTGGTCGAGTCACCATCCCTGAAGGTGTTCAAAATCACTTAGATGAGGTTCTTAGGGACAAGATATAGAGGTAGACTTGGCAGTGTTAGGTTAATGGTTGGACTCAATGATCTTAAAGGTCTTTTCCAACCTAAATTATGATTCCAAGTTGTGCTTGGTGTACCTAAAATATTTAAGATGTTCTGCATTATCCATTGAAAAGATGACAGACAATCACTCTTGTCCCACCTGTCATATTGACAAGTAGAAAAGAAATTAACCTGAGTAAAAATGACACAGAGCATTGTGAAGCAAGGAAACATGACTTGATGCCCTGCTTAGCTGTCAGAGAACCAAATACTTGACAGCAGTCACAGCAATAAATGTTGCTGTTAAAGTTTTAAAGGATTACCTGGTAGAAGCAGAAATACACTTCCAAATCTATTCTGAGACATACATATAACATATGTGAAAAGCACATGAAAATATGAAAAGGTCATAATGAATTTTCCTCAGACTAAATGCTGTCTTTTAATTTGGTTGGTTTGTGAATTATTCTGATAGTATGGACAAATGTAAGAGGCTAGAAAGGGTAGGGTACTAATGCCAGGACTTCCACTTATCAGGGAAAAGAACATCCTGCTGCCTGATGAGCTCATGGAAACACAAGCATATTGAGAGATTTTTCCAAACTAAGGGAAACTTCATGTTACAACTATGGACACATAAAATAATTATGCAGGTTTGTTAGATGGATAGCTATTTAAAAGTTATGTATAAAAAAAGAATATTCTTTTGAAGATAGGCAACCTTTATGGAGTTCATGCAGCTATTCTGCTGTTACAGCGTGAATACTAAAAAAATGTAAGAAGTGTGAGATATATGTTCTGCAAGGCTTATTGATATAAATACCGACAGGAGATATCAGAAGCCTCAGACTTAAGCAGAGTTTCAAAACAATTTTTCTGTGACATAAAATCTAGATCTTATGTGATGTCACATGGAGCTGAATCTGCTTCTCATTTGCTGATTTGTGTTATTTTCGTGCTTTAGAAGGCATCTTAGAACTCAATAGTGATATATCAAATGCATTGACGCTTGGGGGATGGGTTGTCACTCATCAAGATAATCGAAGTGATAATCTGTAGCCTAGAGAGAGTGAAGGGTCCTGGCAAAAAAAATGAACCATCAGACAAAAATGGTTGTTGACACAAGAGTCAAAGCAGAAAACTGCTGAGAGGAGGAATGAGCCATTGCATCATAAAGGTGTTAGTACTAATGTCCTCAGCCAGTTGCCATCTCTGTCTGAACATCCAGGCTGTGCAGCCACTGCACAATATGCTGACACCTAGTCTGCACTTCTGCAGGTCCACTGGCATCTGCCCATAGTGCCTGTGCAACTGCAGCTGCTTTCTCTGATCATTCCTATCAAGTACCTTGCATGCTCTCGGGGCTGCAGTGACCCTGTCATGCAAGCTTGGGAAGCCCACCAGCATGTAGTTCCTTCAGAGTGAGACATGCAGTTACAGGTGTTCAACGGTGAGACCATCTCAGACATCTGGGTGCATCACATTGCTTGGTGAAGAGAGATATGCTAAAATGTGTACACAGATCTCAATACAAAAGATACTTGAAATAATGTTGTAGAAATTCATAAAGAATGCAGCAATCAACCAGTAGTCCTAAGACAAACTCTACCCCCCTTCAGCCCCCAAAACCACCTGGGCAAAAGACCTATAACAAATAAACTGAGGTCAGGAGAAGGGGGCAACACTAGCAATAACGATGTATGTGATATTTTCCCAAGTAGAAAGTGAAAGGGTGAGGGGAAATGGCCTCAGGTTGTTCGAGGAGGGCTTTAGATTGGATATTAGGAGATATTTCTTCATTGAAAGGGTCGTCAGGCATTGGAACATGCTGCCCAGGGAAATGGCGGAGTCACCATCTCTGAAGGTGTTTTAAAGACACGTAGATCAGGTTCTCAGGGACATGATTTAGAGGTAAACCTGGCAGTGCTATGTTAATTGCTGAGCTCAATGATCTTAATGGTCTTTTGAAAGAAAAATATTCTACAATTCCATTTTATTAGTAAAATAAGGTCCATGGAGTGTGCAGCAACTCTGAGGACTACTCTCCATACAGCTGAATTAGTATTGTCAGGTTAGTAGAAGTAATGTAGGTGATATGGCCCTGTTCTTTTTTTGCTAGATCCACTTTGGAGAGTGGAGAAAATGGGAGAGGAATGCAGTTGTTCACCTGGAATGACCAGAGGACAGTGGAAGCAACATCTCGTGGTGAGCACATCACTCTGGCCCTGGGGAACATGCAATTTCTTCAGATTCTTCTAGAAATATTGTTGTCCCTCTGTGTGGCTTAACTAAAGAAGTAAGATTGAGTCAGTTCTCAATCTATGCATCATCAATATTATTTCATATTTACAGTAATGTGATAATGGGTGTAGTTTTTTCTTAAAACCTCACTTGTCAGGTCAAATGACCGCAGGAGGAATCCTCATGAGCATTTGAGAAGTTACATAGTTTGAATTTTCATTGTTTGTTCAGAATTCTGAAATAATACAAGCAAAGGTTCTAAAATCCCACTGTAAAATTTCCTCTCTCTTTACTTAATTTCTTTCTTTATTTTTAATCTCATCAATCTGATTGATTCTTGGGGGACAGTGATAAAAAGGTGGGGAAGATGATACTAACCTATGATACTTTAAAAATATGTATGGTGAGAAACTCTGTTGACCTACTGTTCCTTCTTTATTTATTAAGGTGAGATAATTCCTACCAAAGTTTACTGTGTGTATAGTAAAGGGTGTACTGCTCCTTATTGTTCCATCTAGATTTCTGTGGAAGGTAGTGAGCATTGATATGACAGATCTGGTAGGTTCACACTTCACTGCCCACAAAACAAACTGAGAAGAGCAAAAGGTTACATATATATGTATATATATATAAAAAAACCACATACAAAATGTATTTAATGTCACAAGATGCGGTACAAGACATAGCAGATTAATGCAAGGTGAATGACTCTTAGGTAGAAGTGAAGTATGAAACTGTTGTCAAATCTGTGTTCAGAGGTTGGGGGTGGATCAGTTTGGATTCCTGGGTTTTTATCCAGAGCTTTTGCAAAGTCTTTTTCAACAGCCAAGCATGAGCTTAATCCAAAAAACATAATAATGTTAACTGGACTTTTAATGCTTGTGTAGCACTTTGAGACCAGTTTTTTTGAGTGAAAGTCACTGCATGTTTACAAGGTAGTGATTTGTTCCCATGAAATGGCCCTGGGGCACCTGAGTACAACTATAGAAATGTATCAGAACAAGGTGAAAGCAGAATATGGTCTGAGGGCATTAGCTGCTCCTTTATAGCACGGATGACCTGCAGAGAACGTTAATTAGGGTCATATTCTACTCACTTCACGATAACGGTTTTTGGTGACACGTTGTATTAAGATTTTGTGAGATTTAGTCATTCTTCTGGTTCTAGAAATCAGAAGAGAAAGTATTTAGTAGTAGCAGCTGTTAGTAAACTCTAAGCTCTTTCAGAAACATTTTATGATCTGTTTTATAGATCCTACCACGCTCATGGATCTAGACTTCATTCTTGATGCAACTGATCAAACTAAGCTTTGTGAAGGCAGTAACAAGGCAGAGAAAGGGAATGTTTTTTGAAGAAAGATTCTTTAAGCAAGTGAGAATATGAGAAGAATGAAACAGCATGACACTGTACTGGTGTTAGTAAACCCAGCTGATCGATAACCATATTATTAGAAAAGGCTAAAATTTCCCACTCTGGGAGTTTTTTGTGCAAACACTATTGTAAGTGGGCAAGTGTGAAAACTGAAGTTTGTGGGTGTGCATAAGGGAAACAGACACGGTGTTTGGGGTTTCAGGCCATTCACCATTTACAAAGCAGTTGTGGATGAGGATGTTAATTACTCGACTTTTAAAGAAAATGGGGGGGTTGTTTTGTTTTATGGTTTAGAAAAAGCTCTTTACTACATAGCATTATTTATTTGTTTGCAAGGATGAGATCTTGTCTGTTGATCCTCCTTATTTCGTTCAGAAGCTAAAATCATTAGAACTTGATGAAGCAGGTGAATAATAGTTGTTGGAGAGACTCAGATAAGAAGCATTCAAAACCTCTGCCAGAGCCACATTTCCCACTGAAAGGAACCAAAGGATCCTGCCGATCCCATGGTGAGTGTGTGTCACACTATGGGGCAGCCAGCTGACGAACATCAACCATGGTCTCTGCTGGAGGTGGGGCGGAGCGGGGCGGGCATGTTGCAGTGAAGCAGCATGTTGCAGTTGTTTGGCAGCTGCTGGTAAATTATGCCTTTTACCTGTAAACTCTCTAAATCCCCTTTCGGCATCTCACAAAGAACAATAATTGTTTATCGATCTAAATGTTAACAACGTATCGCTTGTTCTTCAATAAGGTCCAGAAACGTAACTCAAGGGCAATAACTGCTTTGGATAAACAACAGACTTGATGGATGTCTGGCGCTTTTTTTTCTTTTTTCTAAACTATGAGTATATAGCTTAAGTATTTTTTCATTATCTTGATGTAATCACTGTACATGTGTACTTGTATGGGCTAGTGTCAGCCTGTCTTCCAAATAATCACTTTTCTCAACTGTGTTTAATACTTTCCCATAAATGCCTCTTTAAAAGCACAGCAAAATGCAGAGTTGTGTTTAAAACCATTCTTTTAACCTTCACGCAACATCTGTGCTTTGTCAGCCACTCAGATGTTATATGCAAAAATAAAAAGCAAGGCAATACAAGATAAAACACATGGCCACATAAACACCAGTGGAGTAATTTTCCATACACTACCAGCATTTTGTGCATACCAGGTGGGCACATATAAACAGAAACAGAATATGTTTCTTTGGATAACAACCAGTCATGTTTAAAGAGGAAGGTAATAATATAGAGGTGCACGTTTGTTTATATTTAGTGGATTTTAAAATTACTCTATTATGTTTCACTTCAAGATAGAAGTGGTAAGTTTAAAATGAAAGTAATTGCTGCCTAGTAGAACAGCAGGCAGGTAATCATCGTGGCCTTAGATAATGACACTGACAGCAGTAGGCCGTAACCAAGTTATAACATAAAAATATCATTCATGCAGAACGAGCATGAAAAAGTTTCCAAGTGTAGGGCTTTTTCCAGCTTGGTAGATCTGGACAGCTGATAAACTCTCAGATATCTCAGTGACAATTAGTTACTTATCTTTCAATCCTGAAATCGGAGGTTGAAAGTTAAGTAGCAACATAAAGCTAAATACCTAGGGGACAGGTCTCTAGTCCAAGCTAGGCAGAAATGACAGAAAATCATTGAGAACAGAAGACATTAAAAGGTCAGAAATAAATTGTGATCAAGCCCTGTTTGAACATTTTATCAGTTGGTATTTTTCTCCCCTTTTAAGAATGAAACGACATTTTCCCTCCTCTGAAGATGTTTGTATTGGCATTAAGGATTTACCTACCATCTAAATATGTCATCTTATTTATATGTGTTTCCTACTGAAGGAGGGTCGTGTTATTAGAGGGAACTTTGATTCAGGAAAACTTTTACTGGAAATATCAGTGATAATGTAAGAAATAAGAGAGGCAGGGAACTGAGAAGATGTGGTTGCCTGGCTTAGATGAGCTAAATCTGTGCATGATGGAAATTCCTCCTTACAAGCCCTGTGAGTGAAATTCTGGCCATGAATAAACCAAAAGTAAAGCTCTCCTCGATTTAAGTGGGTTCTGAGGACTTTATCCTCTATAATTTCTGTTCCACTAAGCAGATATAGTAGCTTTAAAGTAGCAAAGATTAAATTATAATCTATTGTTGAAAACAACAAAATAAGTATATGTTTATAAGTCTATATTTTATAAGTATATATTTTGTGGATGTATCTTTGTTCTTGGTGCTGCAGAACTTTCTATTAAGTCATTGGGGCATTAGACTTGAGTGCCCAAATGTAACCATACTTATTTTAATATGTCTGTCAGAGCTTGTGATCCCTGGCTCCCCTTACTTCCCAGTTCCAGGGACCAACAAGGAGCTAGTCCATGGCCTTACTCTGCTTCGTCTGTTATGCTGACAGTCACCTGTACAACATGAAGCACTGCAAGGGCCTCATCAACCAGTCTTCTCTATGAACAGACCCTCACCTTTGCTTGTCCTCAACATATTCATCTCCAGGAAGTCATAACTGAAGATTATAGCAATCAAATATTTCTCTATTGATTTAACTGTCTTTGAAGATAAACTATCGTTGTCCATTATTGAGAGATTCTTACAAGTAAAGTTCGGTCTGTCTTCTCAGGCAAAACCTTTTTTTCCAGTTGCGTCAGTTGCGTTAGGTATCCAGATGCGTTTATATTAAAATGAATTTTTATTATTATTTCTTGTATTCTAACTATTTCTTACATTTCACTGTTTAATGTGATTTTCTTCCTGAGGCTGGAAAATGCCTTCAGCTGCATATCTTGTCTCAATTCAGATGGTGTTTTGTTCTTTACAACTGTAGTACTTTGAAAAGAGTTCTAACAAGAAACTTCTTTCTGTGTTAATTCATTAAACTTCAAGATTATGTTGATTTGGAAATTCTTGGACTGAAAAAGAATTGAAAAGAAAACATAAGGAATTATTTCATTGAATGTAGTGAAAGTGATCCTAGAAATCTGATGCATGTTTCACACAATACTGTGCTTTCCTCTAGACGAACAATTTCCTAATCTGTGCCAGGTGGACTGATTTGTTATGTTTGATTGGCAAAGCAATTGATGGGAAAACCAAGGTCATGATGGAAAGAAAAACCAAATTAATTCTAAAAATCAATTGATGCATACTTCCGTTTTGATAGTTTTAGTTGCTATACTCCTGTTTCTTTAAAAATCTTACCACCAGAATATATATATGGCTTCTTCCCTACTGAATGATATTTTATACCTGGTAACTTTGGGGTTTGCTTTTGTTGGTAGATAATTGTACAGATTAGGACATATGCCACCATTTCTACATATGCTCTGAGCAATCTACAGTCTAAATGTTCAATAGACATAGCAATATATAGTTTTGTGAGAAATGCAGGCAGGCTACTGTTCAGAGCATTTTAGCGTGTTTTTTTTTTTTTTTTGGTGCCCCCTGGAATACATAGTTGTTCAGATGCACAGTTACTACTTGCTTTTCTTTCCATCACACTCAGTAGAACTTTAATGCAACTCTTGTGGATTTTTTAATTGCTACTTTTATTTTTAAGCCAGGTAGTACTAAACCTGCAAACTTCTGTGCATCCAACTACAATTCTATCTCCTCTATATTATTGCTTTGCAATCACAAAGAAAAGTAGTGGACTTGTTTTCAGGGGTGAAAATTCTGAATTTGCTGTGGTTCTTTTTCTCTTTACAGCATGCCAGTGGGATCAGCTCCTGAATCGTAATCCATTGCTAGCTTTGATCTATGAAGAAATTCAGTGCTACCTAGAACCCAGCATGGGCCAAAATCTTTAAGTGTTTAGGACTGAAATATCCTCACAGGTAGATGTTTTGAGGGTATTCAGAAGATAATTTGCAAACGCTTGCTTGATATTTCTTTTTGGTTTGGTTTTGTTTGTTTCATTTCCTGTTTTGAGGGTTTTGTTTGTGTTATGGTTTTGGTGGGGATTTTTGTTGTGTTTTGTTGTTTGTTGGGTTTGGTTTTGTTTTGTTTTGTTCTGTTTTGTTTTTTAATCCCTGCGTGTTTCTATGTAGTTTTGCACATTACATTTGTGTGTTGGCTTGGCAATATTTGCTGTTTCTATATTGAATGTCTGGATAACTTTGTTACTCACCAGCTGTAACTAACTATTGATGATTCTAGTTTGGCACCTGAAGTCAACATGGGATTCTGTTTTTCTTGTAATGGGCCTTACCCTGTAGAGCTAGGTCTCAACTGAAATTCATTTTGATGTATCCCAGCATACACTTAAAAACCAAAAGGTGTAAAGTGGTTGTCTACAGTGAATGTGCAGAAATACTTCTATAATGACTGCAGATACCTGTTATCTTCTTACTTCTGATATAAAGACAGGAAGGGGACTCTTTAAGTTTGCATGATTATTTTAAGGGATGATGTCTAGGGAGAAATGATGTTTGAACATATTGTTTTGCTTTGCTATACACTAGAAAATGGTATCGTTCTTTCTTCTCTGTTGCCAGTGTCCCTGTTCTCACTTCTGAGATTCTGTAGCAATGCACTTATCATATCTAAGAGGATTAATTTCAGGGAACATCTTTGAGTGGTATCTAATGCTGGAGATTATTCAAATTCTAACAAGTTGCTACTGTATACACGTGAACTGAGATTCCTGGAAACTTTTAACTTAGTAGTAGTATATTCATTTGGAGAACAATTTGAATATTCTCATTGTAGGATGATCCTTTCAGAAAAAATAGTTTATATCTTGGAAGAAGCAGAAATACATTAAATGGCATATTAAAAAAAAAAAAAAGTCAGCCTTGGGACAACAACGGGTTATAACTATAATCAAATGAGGAAGAGAGTCCTGCCACGGAAAGCAGCTAGTAGCCTCCACTTATAGCTGTTGTTGTAAGCTCTGGAATATTCGAATGTAAATATTGTAAATATTGTAAATATTTGATTTTTTTAAAAAACCTGAGCATACTTCTAGGATGAAATTTGCAAAGGAAAAGGAATGTTTCAGCCATGTGTCCTGCAATTCCTTTGGCACATGCATAGTTTTATGATAGAAGTTTAGAGCTAAATGAAGACTATGCTATCACTATTTTTGAGTACCATTGACAACTTCTTATTCCTGCTGTCATTCTGCAAGGTAATTACAAATTTTTTTCTTTTTTCTTTTTTTCTCCCCTCTAACTGCATTTGCTGTGATACTGTTCTTAGACTCAGTTCATCGTTTGTGCACAGGTCCTTGTGGTACAAATTAATTTTCTAGTTTAGTGCAGGTGAAGTAGGTTGAAGGAAAATTTCAAATAAAAGGAATAGGTGCCTGAGGACTGGAGGAAAGCAAATGTCACTCCAGTCTTCAAAAAGGGCAAGAAGGAGGACCCAGGTAACTATAGACTGGTCCGCTTCACCTCCATTCCTGGAAAGGTGATGGAACAGCTTATCCTTGGTGCCATCTCAAGGCATATCAAGGATAAGAGGGTCATTAGGGGCAGTCATCATGGCTTCACCAAGCAGAAGTCTTGCTTAATCAACCTCATGGCCTTTTATGAGGACATAACAAGGTGGATAGATGATGGCAGAGCAGTGGATGTGGTCTACCTTGATTTCAGCAAAGCATTTGACACAGTCTCCCACAGCATCCTCACAACTAAACTGAGGTAGTGTGGACCGGATGATCAGGTAGTGAAGTGTGAACTGGCTGAAGGAAAGAAGCCAGAGAGTTGTGGTCAATGGGTCAGAGTCCAGTTCGAGGCCTGT
The DNA here is from genome assembly GCA_013399365.1 of Pampusana beccarii. NCBI lineage: Eukaryota > Metazoa > Chordata > Aves > Columbiformes > Columbidae > Pampusana > Pampusana beccarii. The sequence continues at coordinate 199,731 of VWYH01010293.1, forward strand.
GTCTAGTGGAGTGCCTCAAGGGTCAGTACTGGGACCAGTATGATTCAATATATTAATCAATGACTTGGAGGAGGGAATTGAGTGCATTGTCAGCAAGTTTGCTGATGACACCAAACTGGGAGGAGTGGCTGACACACCAGAAGGCTGTGCTGCCATCCAAAGAGACCTGGACAGGCTGGAGAGTTGGGCAGGGAATAATTTAATGAAATATAACAAGGGCAAGTGTAGAGTCTTGCATCTGGGCAGGAACAACCCCAGGTTCCAGTATAAGTTGGGGAATGACCTATTAGAGAGTGGTGTAGGGGAAAGGGACCTGGGGATCCTGGTGGACAGCAGGATGACCATGAGCCAGCACTGTGCCCTTGTGGACAAGAAGGCCAATGGCATCCAGGGGTGTATTAGAAGGGGGGTGGTGAGTAGGTCGAGAGAGGTTCTCCTTCCCCTCTATTCTGCCCTGGTGAGACCACATCTGGAATATTGTGTCCAGTCCTGGGCCCCTCAGTTCTAGAAGGACAGGGAACTGCTGCAGAGAGTCCAGCGCAGAGCCACAAAGATGATGAAGGGAGTGGAGCATCTCCCTTATGGGGAAAGGCTGAGGGAGCTGGGTGTCTTTAGCTTGGAGGAGACTGAGGGGTGACCTCATTAAGGTTTATAAATATGTAAAGGGAGGTTTATAAATATGTAAAGGGTGAGTGTCACGAGGACGGAGCCAGGCTCTTCTTGGTGACAACCAGTGATAGGACAATGGGCAATGGGTACAAACCAGAACACGGGAGGTTCCACTTAAATTTGAGAAGAAACTTCTTCACAGTGAGGGTGACAGAACACTGGAACAGGCTGCCCAGGGAGGTTGTGGAGTCTCCTTCTCTCTCTCTCTTCTCTGGACTCCTTCCTGTGTAACATCATCTAGGTGTTCCTGCTCCGACAGGTGGATTGGACTAGATGATCTTTCGAGGTCCCTTCCAATCCCTAACATTCTGTGACTTTGTGATTCTGTGAAATGCAAAGTCCTGCCCCTGGAAAATAATAGCCTCATACACTGGTGCAGGCTAAGGGCTGACTGGCTGAAAAGCAGGTGGTCAGAAAAGGACCTGGGGTCTCTGGTGGACATCAAGTTGACCATGTCCTGGCTGTGCACTTTTGCAGCAAAAGCTAACAGGTTCCTGGGCTGCATTAGGCACAGCATTGCCAGCAGGTCAGGAGAGGTGATGTTTTTCCTGCGGGGAAAAAATGCAAGCCATGTGGTAGATGCAGACATCCAGGTCTTCAGCAGAACTCTGACAGATATCTTGGCTGCTCACCCCACTATAGCTGTATGAATCGGGTTGTGCATGGGTCTGTGTTTAACTAAACTCCATGGTATGGCCGAGTTCTCATAATCCAAGCACAACAAACTCTATCGAGGGTACTTTTGTCAAAGACTGAAGAGTGGAGTCCCACAGTCTTTTATGAACAGCAGGTTTTTGTTTCTTCTTTTCCATCTTGTTGATGTGGCACCTGCTAGTCCATACTATAGAGAGTAGAGGTACCTAGTTTTGTGTATCAGTTAGGATATGTAAAATCTCTCCTTACAGCTGAAACATTTTTGCAGCTGAACTTTTTCTTAGGTGTGTTAAACAGGGGTCAGCACTAAATGCCTTGATCTCAGGCTATTCAAATACAACATGCAGCTTCCAGAAATAAGAAAGATGATCCTTACCAGTCCAAGATTCAAGAAACTGAAATGCAGGTTATCAAGCTGTATTGGTCAACTGACATAAACCTATGAAAAGCAAAAAAGGCAACAGCTGTGTGACTGAGGCTGTCTGCATAAACTCTGACATACATCCTAGCACTCTGAAGTAAAAGATTTAAAGTAACTCCTTCCTTTATAAGTAATTTTGTGCCTATAGCCAGACAGCAAGGAATGCGTAGCATGTATGAATATGTCCAAAGGCAGAAGTAGGAATAACTTGTTTAACTGTGTTTATCCACAGAGGGACAGTTTTTTTAAGAAAGAGAAACATATTTTAATGAGTTATGTAGTTTTAAAAAATGCATAAAAACTAGCTATTTTATTTTCTCCTTGATGATGGTTCTGTGGAAGAAAACAGAAGGAGGCAGGGGGAAATATTCCTGGTTTTACACGAGATCAAACTATGCTGCCAGTTGTACTGCGTTGTTATTATCTAATTCTATGCTTTGTTGTGAGGTAGCTGTGGAGAATCTAGTTCACACACTAAAGCATGCTTTTTTCTTGTTGTACCATCTTTTCATAAGAATTAATTCCTTAAATGCTTTACTTATACATGTAATGTACTTAAAGAGATAACTGCAATAACAAAAAATGGCTTAGGAGCACAAAGCATAAATTGAGATTTCATCTGAGATTTAATGGTAAAATGGACAAGAAAGCAGGGGAATATTTAAGAACAGAGGAGGTAATATAGCTAGCTTTGTTTCTACTATATGTTTAAGAAGATAAGTAGAAAAGGCCTGTCTGGTTTTGTATATGGACTGTAAAATATGATAAAGGTTTTCTGTAGTAAAGGTGAGAAAATACTTAATATTTCTTTTTTTCCTCTATCTCTGATATATCTTCTCCTTGGTAATGAAGAAAGAATTATTGTAAATAGTAGAGAAGGAATATGAGAAAGAGTTTGAGTTACAAAATCATGGGTTCAAATTCAAGCAAATCCTAATTCCTATCTGGAATAATTTATTTAATATCTTTTAATAAATTTGCAATTCTGATCTACTAGATCTCTATTCAACAGTTTTGAAAGTGCATTTTTACTTTATATTTTAATGCCAATTATATCTAAAGGTGTGTTAACCTACGGTACATTGTTGTGCCAGCAGCTTTCCCTCACTACCCTGTATGCTCAGTAGCTTTTCACAGTGTTTCTTATTAAACATGGATATAAGTTGGACTGCAAAGGATGGAGTCTGGATTGCCGAGGTGGTGGTGTTTTTTTTTTTTTTTCTGAGGAAGCTTATTTTGTTTAAAATGGGTCATATTCAACGAAAAGTAACTCTGTGCTTTCTGTTAACATTTGATGTCTTGATATTTAACAACAGGCCATGGCAAATGATCAGCCTTCATCTGCGTGTGTATGCATCTATATGGAAAGATACAGATATGTACACAATGCTAATTGTAAAGTTATACAAAATACATACAAAACTTAATGAATTCATCATGTGACTTCCTTCTTGCAGCCTATGCAGAATCCCATGGGTTTCCTCAGAGTTCTCGTTGGATATACACGTTCAGTTGTGCAGACAAGATCACTTCCCTGGGATTATTTAATGAGATGACATAGTTCTTTAGATAACATCATCTTTAGTTGCCTTTAGATAAAAACGAGAAAGAAAAAAACCTAACTCTTTAGCTTCAGTCTCTTTTAAGTGTATGACGACTTCAGATTTTCACTTTGCATTTGAAATCTCATTAATATCTGTTCAATTTTTTGGTCACATATGCTTCTTTCTTGCCCTTTCTTGCAGCAACCACATCTCTGAGCTAACTGCATAAGCAGTACTCATTCTTTGCTTATTCAAGTATAGCAGGATATTCAATTTCCGATTTTTGAATTAAAGAGATGGAAGATGCCTCCCAGTTCTCCAGGTGATGCTTAAAAGAGCTCAGAATTTTATAGTTCACTAGGTAAGATATCTTTCTGAGGTCTAGCTAATCACTTTTTATATACCTTATTAGCTCTCTGACGGTGCAATAACAAAAATATATTAAACTTTTAAAAAGAAAAAATAATTAATGCAATCACATGAAACAACAATTAATACTGAAAGCCTCAAGCAGTATTGCAGAGCTACAGTGTAAGCTTGAATGAAAGATATTATGAAAAAATAGAATATTTATGGTCCACTGTTCCTGTAATCCTCTTTTTTTTCCTCCAACTGTTGTATTATGAATAGGTTAAAAAGCAGGATGTGTCTTCCCAGCCATGATTCCTTGTCCTCAGTAAAGAAATCAAATATACAGAGGCGAGGAAAACAAACAAACAAACAAACAAAACCCCAACAAACGAAAAAAAACCACACACACAAAAAAGCCCCAGCACCTCAGAGAATTACAATGGTGGTTAAAAATGAACTGCTATTCTGTGATCAGTGTGGAACACTGAGTAGAAACAGAATAAATGATCCAACATTTTTGCTTGCAGGATCCACCTATGATGATCTACATCACTCTGAGTGCCCCATTTCCCAAGTGCAAGTTCAATGTGCTGCAGATATGCCTGTTTTCCTGGTTAGAGAAGGTTATATATCTTACAGTAGAATCTAAGGATTCAAGCTGTATAACTGTATCATGTTCTGCATTACCATCACACAAAAGTATAGAAAGAAAATAATTTCTGTCTTGCAGAGCTTCCAGTCTAGATACAATGACAGGCAATTGAAATGTCAAAGTATGGAAGGAAGAATAAGGTGGGAATGAAATAATTCTGAAAAAAAAAGGTATTATAGGCCATGGTGATAGTATATAAATTGCTTTATACCTGCGAGGTTTTCATAGGTCTGATGAGGCAAAAGATCAATAAGCAAAGGAGAACTGCTGCCTCACCAGCAGCTGCATCTGGTTCTGAGCAAAACAGAAGCAGGAATTCTGAATATGTTGTATGCATTAAAAAATGGTACTGCTGATCTCCTTGATATTATTCAAATAGTCCCTTTTACCATCCTACCTTCCACAGCGATAGTGCTGGTGATATTAGGTATAAAATGGCTAACCCATAAAATGTCTTGCACTTAGGAAGAAATTTATATAGATAAGTGGGGGAGACGGTGCCAGAAATGTATGAGCCAAAACAGTTACTTTGGCAGAGAAATTTGAACAGATAGAAGTGAAAACATATGGTATTTAGGCCAGAGGGGTGGAAACCGCAGTAGCTGAGACACAGCAGAATCAAGACTTGGGTGAAAACCTGTTTCTCCTCTCATTCCAGACAGCTCAAATTCTTACATGTCTTGTGCCTGAGGAACCTTCAAGATCTAGATGATGTTGTGTGGGATTATATGGACAAACAATTTAAAAATTATTACAGGTTGTGTAACTAAGTGGGAAGAAAGTTAAGTTTGTCCTGAATCTGAGTCTAGGCTAAAGATACTTAGGGAAGGAAAGCAGAGGGGGCTCTGGTTTAATTGTGCTGAGATTGGTAGGCAGCTGGGCAATAACAAAAAAAATTAGAAAATAAGGCCAAGACAGATATAGAGAAAGCAAGGATTTTATAGTCATCTGGACTTTCCTCTAGGAAATATTACATTAATAATATATAAAGTGTGTGTCTACTCCATAGTTGCAAGATTTTCCCAAATGTCTCTGGTTGCCATGGAGACGAGAGCCTAAGGACTGAGAAATAGTTTGTTTAAACTTAAAATTCTACTCTGCAAAATGAAACATGGTCTTGCCTTCAGTGTGGAAGAGTAGTCTTTGCTCTCAGAAAGAGTTTGGCAGTGTCAGAAAAAGTTTTTTCACCGGTAGTTATAAACAGCTAAATTCAGTGAACGTCTTCTTTACTTCTTCCCTAGAGGACAGATCATCTGAAATGGCAGTAGAGTTGGTGAGGTTTGCCTTCTTTTCTCAAACTGGAATGCTCTGGCACAAGGAGCAAGGCAAACTACCCTGTTTCCCCGAAAATATGGCCTACCCTGAAAATAAACCCTAACATGAATTTTCAGGATTTTTGAGGATGCTCAAAATATAAGCCCTACTCCAAAACTAAACCCTAGTTACAGTTCATTAAAAAGTCAATTTAAATATTGTGCAGGCAGATATACATGTAAAAAAGTAAGCATCATTTGGAGCAAAAATTAATATAAGACCTTGTCTTATTTTTGAGGAAACAAGTAGGATAAAACACTTCGGTCTAATGACTAGAGCATATAATCATGCTCATCGTGTGGCTATGGGAGATGGAATAAAGCGTATTACTGAATACTCGTACAAAACAGGCATCACATTTGTATGACTAACACAAAGTGGGAAAACCTGTTTCTGAAGCTATGAGCATGAATCCTCTGCTGTTTTCTACAACATGGCCAGGAATCTTATTTCTTGAAAGCAGAGAAAAGTTCAGGAAGTTTCAAAAGAGAAAAAAAAATGCTACTGCTTTTGCTATTACTCTTCAGTTTCCTTCATCTTTTCAATATATTACTGAAAACTGAAGACAAGCTTATGATATTTACATCAAAGGAGAACTTTCCTTCTGATGAATGATAGCTAGACAAGGTCAATAGCAGAAGTGATTTAAGCATTTGCTAAGATCTGTTGTTTTATTCCACTGTAAATTTTGTAAGGCAAGAACACACTAAAGTTAATAAATACTGAGCAAGAGTCTTCTGCTTATGTCTCTCTGTTCTTAAAAATTCTAACCTTTTCTGGAAATTCCAAATTTAAGACTCCTGCCAAGATGTCAGTTGACTGATTTAATGTTTGCTTGAAAGATGCTTAAGATGTGCTTACAGTTATTTAGGAGTAACCAAACCATTTCGATTGTTAGTTTTGAAACAGAATGAAATTATAGATTATTAGAGCTCATAGAAATGACAGAAGTAACAGCTCCGATTGCTAAATCTTATTACCTTAATACTTGTAGAAGAAGAAGTGGATATGTATTTTCATTGTTTTCAAAACAAATTATCCTTGAGTTGAATAAAAGTAGTTTATATTAAATCATTGACTGAAAATATTGATAGCAATAGTAACACTAGCAAAACATATTTCTTTTGGGGTAGTATCCCTGTCACCAAGAGATATAAAAACATGTTAGGAAGGAAGGGAAGGTGGAAGCGAAAAAAGGGAAGTATATGTAAAATAAAAACACATTTACACATTTGAAAACTATAGCTACTGCCTTGAATTAAGTAATGAGTGAGAGGTAGCATGAACAAAATTTTCTTGATGAAAGATTATTGCCAGGAAGAGAGTCTTCATGTAGCACAAGCTCCCTGTAGTGTCCATTTTTTATTCTATGGTGTGTTCACTATAACATTGTGTTTGTAATAATTGTACTAATAGACTTTTATTTCCTGGACTGACTAAAGATGTCCTGACAGGAATCAGGTGGGCAAGTGTGTTCAGGTAGCATCACCTGTGACCCTTTCCATGTTCCCAGGGCACAGCCCTCCATTGGCCAGGAGTAACCATGCCATGGGGCAGAAGTTGCTTTGGTGGGTCCGTAGGTCTGGGGAAAACTCCATGTAGATTGTTAATTTACTAGTAATCAAATCTGCCAATTTAGGACTTCTTTGCCTTATTGTTTCAGGAATTCAAAAATTATCGGGCCACTGTGAAACTATTTTAATAAAGATTTTATCAATATTTAATGTGTATTAGGCCTTACATAGAAAATATTTATAAGGAATAAATGGTATTAAATTAAGAAATATAATTTCCAGTAACTTCTTTTTTTATTAATATTTAGATAATTTCTTCTATAATCCTTTTTAACAGATCATTATGCTTGGGGCTGCTATTTCAATAGTGCTCTGTTCTCAGCCTTGTCATTTAAGTCCCTCATTTACTTTATATATAAAAAATTCAATAGGTTTAATGTTCTAGTTTCTCATTGTTTTAATTAAAATGGAAAATGTGTCCCTTTGTATACCACTTCAAGACCTGAATATTTGAGCCATTTAAGGCAGCTCTAAAGAAATCTTTTGCAAAACTTTATTTATCTTTCGTAAAACTTTATTATTTATTTTGTAAAACTTAAAAACTTTATTAAGGCAGTTTAAAGAAATCTTTTGTAAAACTGTGTTGTTCCTGAAGACAAAGTGGACAAGACAGGTAAGATGATAAATTTTATTGAACTGAATGTTGAATCTATTAGAAGTGTAACGATCAATAATAAACAAGCTTTGCTCTACCAGCACATCTCTAGCTTTGATTTCCTCTAAATTAACCCAGGCCACAGATTTTAGCGGATTTTTTAATCACATCTCCAAATTTGCTTGCATATTTTATGACACAGATTGCCCTGACGGCTCATTACAGAGTTTAAAAGGTCTTTGCATTCCACATTTGTTGCTAATTCTGTTAAGTTATATGAAACCCTCTCTTTCTGGCAGTGGGAGTTTTGGATCTTCGCAGTGCCTGCTGCCTCCAAGTGGGAAGCCTTGGTTTGAGTCCAGTAAAATCAAAGGAGAGAGCAATGTTAACTTTCTGGAGACTGGGGTCAGAACCTGTGAGACCACCAAATCTGTTTGCCTGCAGAGTGCTCAGAAAGACCTCTCATAGAGCCTGGTTGCAGTTTTTAATTTATTTCCATTCAAACCTTTGACAGACCAAGTCTGAAAGGCAGAAACTGCTTCCCATTCAAAGAAATACTAAAATGGTCAACTTCAGTCAGGTAATCTAGCATTAGATCAGAACCCCACAGGGAAATATTTATATTTTTCCAGTTTACTCAAAGGAATGGCTCTAGGGATCTGGAGATATCTTCTGCATATATATTTTTAATATTTTTTTTAACTGAAGGAAACACAGATGCCAGAGATGAAGCTAGTGATTTAATCATAGGATTGCTAGAGGCAGCAGTACCCTATCTGCTCAGAAATCAATATCTATGCTCTCAGTTATATTAGATAAATGTTTACTTCTTCACCTAGTCAAGATATTAATTTGTATATGCTGTATTGTCTGATTTTTTTTTTTTCAGGTTAATCATTTGTGGGGAGAGTAGCCTAATTTACTTTGAAATCTTTTAATGCTGCACAATTCTCCTGTTATTGACTAATTATTTTCTGTATATATAGCACCATTCACATGCATCAAGATGCTCTACAAGGGATTTTAGATGCTCTGTGTGTAGGAAGCAATGCACTACTTTGCTAAAACACAGCCATCAGCAGGGCATCGTGTAGTAGCAACCTTTGTATTGCTGGTGCTGCTGATTTCAGCTCAAGAGGTGAATAGGAGAATTTGGCTGGTCTATCAGGGGAATTTAAGTAGGTGAAATGCAATTACCCACATTGGAATATGATCAGGATACCGATGTTGAACTCCGGTCTGGTGAAAAGCGCTGTGGGATTTTTAATGACCGTGAGTCAAATAATGTTTTATTTCTCATTCTGAGGACAAAACCTCGATTAGCACAATGCCTCCATCCGCTTGCTGCAAAGTTAGTTTAATACGGATCCATAGGAAAGAGTGTCACCTCCTGTGGCGAGTCGCCGTCACTACATCTGCTGCCTTCTCAGAGGAGGGGGAAGCTGAGGCGAGAAAGAAGCACAGAGATTTGTTGGCTGTCATGGAGAAGTCTGTGGCAGGACACGGGGCTGGGTGGGATGACAGGGGTGGCTGTGGTGTGAGTTCCTTAATGGCAGAACATACTCCTGGCAGGAGCATGCAGCAGCATCTAGCTGTCCCCAGAGATCTCCTGTCCACGGACTGACTTGCCTTCATTTAATTTGCCTAACAAGAACTGATGAGATCACAGCTCAAGGTGGTTGGCTACAAAAAGCACATTAAATGTGTCGGTGCAGGTCATTCTCCCATTATATAAATTGACATTGTAGGATTAGCTGGTATTGCTTTGGAAATCTACTACATTTGAAGCAGTTTCATTGAATTAGAAATCTTGATGCAATTACAATTACTTTCTCCTTTGTGAGCTTTTTTGCTATCTTTGTGTGCCTTGTAATTAGACTTATAAACCAAGTAAGATGTTTTCCAAAATCTTACGTGGAACCGTATTCCTCTTGTAGATTTGCAAAACTGTATGGGTAATGGAGAAGAAGCAAACGGAGGGAGGAAAGATAAGCACAACGCCACTGGCTTTTGAAGTTTGACAGCATATGCTGAAGCATAGAAGTACGTAAGCGAGCAGACGTAAAGGGCATGGCCTTGGGAACTGGTGTACGTTGGCAATGTTCAGAATTGCGTAGGACACGGGTCAGTGTATTTTGTTTCCTATACACTCAGTGCAGGTTGATGCAGGTAGAATAGCAAGAGAAGGCATCATGTCAGTCGAGGAACTGGATGCATGTAACCTTTCCTGATTGTGATTCGGTGTCCTTCTGGGTGCAAGCTGGCAGTCAGGAATGAAAAACATGTGCTAGTGCAACAGGTTGAGGATATGCAACTTTTTATTCATCGCTGCAACTAACAAGTTAGGAAACTGCAGCTGGCCTCACTCTCCTGGTGAATGACTCTTCGACAGCCTTATGATAGCAAAGAGTTACTACTAGTAGTTTTAACACGATGTGTGTGGAGCGGTACCAGAATTAGCTCAGCATAAGAGGATAAAGGCAGAAAACCAGGAGGGGGACAAGTGAAGCCACCTGGATGATGAGTTTAGGACAGAAACCTAGGAGACAGTTGTGAGGGAAGACAGGTTGGCAGGGCCTGCTGAGCAGCCACAGAAAGATAAAATGAGAGAAAATAGTGACTAACATTACCCAGAGAAAAAGTGAGTGGTCTGTCAAGGAAGTGACTCTTGGGCCTTTCAGCCCAAGAAGAGAGAATGATGTAAAGGAGGTAATGTGGTGATCTGTAGATTAAGTGTGAGCAGGGGGGACGTCAGAAGGAACAGAGAACTGGTCTCAGGAGTTTGACCTAGAAACAGTGAAGTAAAATGCACATTATGGAAAAATCTTGCCTGCTGTATGGAAGCAGATGTGCCATTGCGTATTTTTCCCAGATCAGAGATTGCTTTAAATTAATGAGGTCAGAAGAGAACCGACCATCCCACGTGAGCTGCAAGAAAGAGATGCAGCATTAAATGATTATGCATTATTTATAAAAACAGCCTTTGTTTCTCACACTGTATTTCAGGTCTCTTATAGGAACTCAGAAACATCTTTGATTTCATTTTCATCAGTTCTACTATTTACTTTTTAACTTTAGAATGTTTTAGCTCAAAATGTAATGCTATTCTTTTCAGAACTTGATCTGTGTATGCCTCAAATGATTCTTCAGGCTTAGTTCAAGTCCTGATCCTAACATCATTACAGTACCTATGTACTCAAGTGAGTCCCTCTTCTGAATAATCTGTGTGTGTTTTCTGCTGGTGGAACATTCCAAAACATTCCAAAGTGGTTTTGGCTGGTATGCCTTGATCTTCACCTACAAACGTTACAATAATGCTTAACATTCTGTACTTACCATAGAGTATTTTAGTTTTTCCCCTGGCATAGCCAACTTCAAGTCATGCCAGCAAAAAATATCATCCTTTATTTAAATGCGAAAAATCAGCATGGATCCATCCCCTTTAGGACTCTTTGTAGCCTCTGGTCGGTTTTGGGGTCTTGTTTCTGGCAGACAGTGTGACATTTCATCTGCTTTTCTCCAGCAATGACTAAGTTGTTTGTATTTCCCATACTTTTAGCTCCTTCAAGTAACGCTTATTGCATAAAAGCTTCTACTAGGTACTTATTCAAGGGTGCCCAATATATATGTCACATCTGAGTCCACATATTTTGGTTTGTAATTCTTTTATCTAAATAACAGTTCATCTGCTGATAATGCCAACAGTTTTAAAGCTCTTGTAGCTCATTGCTGAAGGGCTATATTTCCTCTTGTTAGTGAAGAAGAAAAGGTATCTATGAGATCAAAATATAGGATTAGCACTGAATATAGCACAGGTATGATAAAGGAGAATTTTAAAATTTTGGAAGCTTAAGTGTATCCTGATTATGAGGGGGGCAGAAAACTAATTACCATTGTCAATGACCTGCACAAAGTGTTCAGGGAACTAATATTTACTAATCACTAACAATTTGGTTTTCCAAGTATGATAGGTTTTGATTTTTCTCACCCATCAATAACTTGTCTTTGATATTATTAAAAATATGGATAGTAATGCAGTCCCGAAAACACTTCACTCAATTAAAAGCAAGAATTCTATTACATTATATGTAGTTATTAAATTTATGTTGATCTTTCAATGTACTTTTTAATCTATATAAGGAACGAAAAGATTTTATGTTAATTTATGCAGTCTACCATTAAAATATGAAATAACTCTGGTAGTCCACGAAAGTCAGATTGTCAAATATCCCGTAATGTGTTTTATGGTACCCTCTAAAAAAAAAAAAAAAAAGAAAAAAAACAGTTCATTAAACAAGAGCAGTTGAGAGAGAGACTTCCTAAAATTTGTAATGCTAAATCTACTGTTAACTCCGACAGTCCAGGTCTTTTGAGGAAGAGTGAGAAGGAATTATCTCTGTTTATAATAAAACCCAGAGCAGAAAGGAAATGTCAAACACATGCCACATTTCTAAATAACAAACTCCTGTGAACAAGTCAATCTTTGCACTACACAAGCAAAATGGAGTTAACAACCACCTTCTATGCACATGTCTGGGAGATAAATGTCTCAAAACTTGGATCAAGAAAATATTCCTCTTTCATTATAATCATGAATGAGATTGGAAACTAGCTGTATTTAAACAAACGTTCCTTACAATATCTCTTTTTTAGTATAAAACTAATTTGAGTTTGATTTTTTGGTGTGTATTGTTTGGGGGCTTGGGGGAATTTTGGGATTTTGTTTGTTTTGGGGTTTGGGGGGGTTTGTTTGTGATTTTGTTGTTGTTTTTTTGTGGTGTCCTTTTTTTTTGGTTGTTTGAGTTTTTGAGATATTAGTTCAGTTATTTCATTATTGTAAGTAAAAATGCCATAATAATACTGGATAAACCAAAATAAGTAACATACTGAGACACCTTTATTCCTTTATTTCCACTAGTGGATATAAACAGAATGTTCCCAAGTGTGGATGAATGGATGTCCTAGTTTCAGCTATGATAGAGTTAATTTTCTTCCTAGTAGCTGGTGTAGTGCTGTATTTTGGATCTAGAATGAGAATAATGTTGATAACACACTGTTGTTTTAATTTTTGCTGTATAGCCAAGGACTTTTCAGCTTCTCATGCTGTGCCAGATACAGAAGAAGCTGGGAGAGTGCACAGCCAGGATGTCTGACCCAAACTGGCCAAATGGATACTCCGTACTATATGATGTCGTGCTGAGTTAAAAAAGCTGGAGGAAGAGGAAGGAATCGGGAACATCCAAAGTTACAGCATTTGTCTTCCCAAATATCCATTAGGCGTGATGGAGCCCTGCTGTCCTGGGAATAGCTGAACACCCGCCTGCTCATGGGAAGTGGTAAAGGAATTCCCTGTTTTGCTTTTCTTATGCGCTTTACTTATTAAAATGTCTTCATCTCAACCCGTGAGTTTTCTCACTTTTACCCTTCCAATTCTCTCCTCCATCCTGCTGTGGGGGGAGTAAGCAAGCAGCTCCGTGGTGCTTAGTTGCGGACTGCAGTTAAACCATGACAATGGAACAAATGATTTAGCAACTAGATCAATATCACTTGCTGTATCTGAAAAACAGAAACATGTGAAGGCAATATTCTTTTTTTTCTTGCCTATAGTACTCCTCGCAGTCCGGTTATACTGCTGTGTACCAAAAAAGATCCTCTATTTATTTATCTGACCAACTGGCAGGCAATTTGCAAGCCATTTTCTATCTATGACTTATCTTCAAGCCTACAAAAGAGTGATTCCTCAGAACATGATATGATATATAGACTCTGCTTTACCCACCTATACCCACATGGACTTGAAGACACAGCAATGTTCTGGTGAACTCACCTGCAACAATTGGATAACCCTCATAAAAACAGAAGAACCAGGCTGAAGAAAATCAGTGTTCAAGTGATGCTCTGGGGTGGTGGAATGGCATGTGAGGGTGTGCATATATGATCAGTGCTCTATTAACCTTCTTTTCTTTCTCTGTCTTTCGAAACGTTTTATAACAGAATGGCTGAGTTAGTCGACAGCATTTTACAACCCCTCTCACATCCCTCCAGTGACTAAGTCATTCTTTCTCATCTTCTGATAGTCCTCTGACCTTTACATTCCTTAATCAGTCAAAACTGTTCTACTGTCCAGTCTTCATTTATGATAGCTAGTCAGAAGGGGAAAGGTCCCTCTCTGAATTAATGAGGTTGCCAAAGACCAAACAACACAGAGGTATCAGAAAAGGAATTTATTCAGTTCCACTCATTCTTGCAGTGTAGAGGCAGATGTCTGTTGTTTTAGGATATACAGACCTTCCCAGTGCAGCTCTTTGGTCAAATGCCAGGCTATACTTGAGGAATACGTAGCTCAAATTTTAACTTTCATTGCAATCTGTGATGCTCGTCACAAGGGAAATCCATTTGTTAGTTGCCTCCTGGACAGCATGAAGATGTCTTGACTTCTTTGCCCTAGGAATGGAGTACTTTTCACTATGTATCATAGTGAGTGTTTCCATTTCTGCCAACAAGAAGAAGAGCTAAGAAGTCCTTGCATTATAAACATTTAAGGCGACATCTTCCCATAAGGGGTTTGGGCTGATGAAATAATTTTTTTTTCCTCTTCCCCCCACTCCCTACCTCAAGGTCTTGAAAAAGGTGACAGAAATTCAGTCATCTGTCAGATCGCTTGGAAAGATCAGGAAGGAGTAAGAAACTCATGACCAGAAACAAAATCATAGAACGTGATCACAAACGACAGAGAAAGCACCTCTCTCCTGGAGACTGTAACTGTATACATGTAACATGTAACATGTAACATGTGCAACGTAAGTACATACATATATAAATACACATATTTAAAATAATTTACATGTATGCAGATAAGCTCTATGCTGTGTTATATACATATAGTTATATATGTATTAAGAAATAAAGGCTATATGCTACAGAATTAATATTTTGTTGCTCGTAGTACCACTATTTATGACACAGCAACATGCAAAACGTGTTACGTAGTATCTAAACACAGACAAGAGCACAAATTTCTTTCAACAATTACAAGTTCTAGACTGAGACACATCTTCAAACTAATCTATGTCTAGAGCTATGGCAATTCTCTTATCCATTTATGTCAGCGGCAAAGCTCCAACTTCAGCAGGATCAAGGTTTGATCCTGCTGACCAGAGTGGCAAACGCGAAAAGAAATGAAATGACTAAACAATCAGCAACACATAGACCATTGTGGATTTGAACATATATGATTCTTTCACTTTAAAAAGTCATAAGTTTCTCCACTGCAATAAACATTAGGTCTGTAGTCCAGAGACTTGGACAAATGGGTGATACGGCCATTCCTGCCCACCATCCTCTTGAAACACTATGCAAGTGCTGCCTTTTTTTTTTTTTTTTTTTTTTTTTTATTTTTTTTTTTTTTTTTTTTTTTTTTTTTTTTTTTTTCTTTTTTTTTCTGTCAACCTTTCTATATCCTTATTTTGTAATTACATTTGTTTGGGTTGAAATTTTCCATCCTGGCTGGAGCTGAATGCACATGCAACAGTTATACCTAAATGTAATGTGGCACATGCCTTCTGCCTGGTAAGACTAAGGCAGGAGCTGTAGCACATTATACACTCCTCTCTCCTCGTGCAATATAAATGTAACCTTACAGTGTGTCATCTTCAGGCTGAGGGGTTTGGAAGTAAGGAAACATGGAGATTTCAGCCTTTTTGAACACAAGGTTGGAGAAGAATGTCATGTTCTTTTTCTTCAAGACTTGAGCAAGTGAATAACCCCCCTGCTTTGAAACGTAAGATCTGCCTTTGCTGTAGAGGAGAATTTGATGGTTTATATGTGATATGCAGTATCTGTGGACTCTATGGTTGACTTCTAAATAGCTGGAAAACAATCTGCAAAATGGTTGCATTGAACAAAATTTAGCAAAATTAATGAGACTTTGCAGCTCTGGTGCAGACGTTGAAGCCATGGTTAGGTGAAGAGCTACTACCCTCCTTTTGTCATTTTTCTTTGCAATTCCAGCTCTGGGTTGTTGATAGTTGTTCAATGACAGCAGGGCATCGAAGCGAGCAAGAAAATTGTCTGCCTGTGCTCTAAATGCCTCCCTTAACATTGTAGAGTACTGCAAGCTCCAAGGAGAGATGCTGGTTGGTCTGAATGCCAAAAGAGCAACAGCTGAAGTGGAGACAAAATGCCAAGATTTTGGGAAGTTTACTAGAGAGAAAAATAAAACTTGCAGATGTGAGGGACACTACAGAACTACAGTCAGGAAGACTGATGCCACCAGCAGGCAAAGGAAATGATGGGCGCACCAACAGCAGGTGAGAAGGCAGAGGAAGGGGGAATTGATTTTTACTTGTACTTCAGGTGGTAAATGGGTATGGCATGATAGAAGACCAGAGCTTAGGTAAACAAAATAACTGTGTCCAGAAGTCACTTCACAATTTGTTTTGCCCTTGTCCACCTTTTCCTTTTTGCACAAATGATTGTGTCCTTGTTTGTTTCCCATCACTTGCCCTTTCTTATAGATTTAAATGTGGATTTATTTGTTGTGGGAATAAGCTATTTTTTGAAGGGAGACTTATATAGACAGAGGATTATGTATTTCAATGTCGTTTATGTGGATAATTTGGAACATGTATTGTGAAAAGGTTTGTATTTGCAGTACTCACATTCTGAAGCAATTGAATGGTGCCAGGGAGAATGCACTTTCTCCCTCTCTCACAGAGACCTTGTGTGACGCTAATCAGAACAGATTTAGAGAGTGCATAGTAAATAAAGCCTGAACAAAGGGACATATCCTAAGGAAAAGTAAAGAAAGTATTTACTAGTTATGAAGAGTAAAGTGTCTATTGCGTACTTTGAACGACATGAGTATTATAGGGAAAAAAAAAATAATAGGATTAAAACCAGCCTGTAAGCATACACATAGCATGACCATTCAAAGTTTCTGGGACAACTGCGAATGGTGTTTTCCTAGGTTTTTTTGCAAACTGGATACTGAAACATTAATATTCTCTAAACAGGTGGGTTTTTTTTTCATTCTGTATAATTGCTTCTATGCTGATTCATAAGTACACTTTTCTGATAATAACAGCTCATCTTCCAGATCTTTGAAGAAAACTCTCTTGGCAAAGAGACCTAAGGTTAATGCCTGGTGTGAAGCTGTTATTCCCAGCTTCACAGTACACAAAAAATTACTGACCTGCCTGAATAAGAAATTAATATTTACCAGTGGTTGATTTGCTGGTAAAATACATCTCTTTAGCTTGAGAATTTTCTGTTTAAGTAATCTTAGAACAATTTATTTTGTTTCTAGCTAAGCCTTAACAGTAAATGTTATACATATATATATATATATACACACACACAGCCATTTGAGGATGTCCCTGGTGACCAGAAAGCGGCAAATGAATACACATTCATTAACGGCAAGGAGAAGGATTAAAAGAACTATAGGGCAGTCAGTCTACCTTTGGCCCTGAAGAACATTATGGAGAAAATTCTAGTGATTTGACTATTACAGATACACAAAAAAACATGGTAACTGGTAACAGCTAATTCACATTCACTAAGGGAAAATCGTGTCTGATCAACTTCTGATTGCCTTCGAGGATGAGATGACTTGCTTGGTGGATGAGGGGACAGCAGAGGATATTGTTTACTTCGAAAACAACAGAGGCTTGGACATGGTCTTCCGTAGCAGTATTTCTGCAGCCAAAGTGGTAAAAATGGGCTGGACAGCTGGAAAACATGCTAGGCTGCCAAAAGATTGTGATCAGTGGTGTGAAGTCCAACTGGCAGGTGATTACTAGTGGCACTCCTCAGCAGCTGATGCAGGGGCAAATACTGATTAATGTCTCTATTAATGAGCTGAGTGGTGGGAATGATGATAAATCCTCATCGAGTTTGCAGGTGGCACCACATCATGGGGGACCAATCAATACATTGGAGGGCAGGACTGTCATTCAGAAAGATTTCAGTAACCTACAGAAATGGGCTGACAGAAATGTCATGGAGCTCAATAGTGGCAGACTGAAGAACATAAGGCTAGAGAGAGATCTAAATGTCACTTTCAACTCCTTAAAAAAGATTTATAGAGAAGATGGAGCTAGACTTGTGTTAGAGGTTCACAGCAAAAGGGCAAGAGATAATGAACAGAGGCTTCAGCAAGGGCAATTGTAATTAGATCTAAGAAAAACAATTCTTCACTGTGAGGATGGTTAGACACGGTACCAGGTTGCTGAGAGATTTTTGGGTTGTCCTTTTCCAGAAATAGCTAAATTTAAATTATCCCTGCATTGAGATGGCAGTTGGATACAGGCAACTCCCAAAGTGTTTCCAACCTGACATATTTAATGATATTGTGAGGAAGAAACTGGTGATCACAGAATTCTAGGACCCAAGTTCATAATATTAGAAAAGGCCCGTTAGATGGTCAAATCTATAATTTCCCAAGAAGAAAAAGAGGTTATTGCTTGATACATACATAGGGGAGGTCTTAGACAGACTTTCCTGTTTGTCTGAATGTAGGCCAGGAGCCACCACAGTTACTGTCCTCCACGAAGCATTCTTCTGATCTTTGAAAGACAAATTTTAACAAAGCAGCACACCATACACATAGCTTAGCTTTATTTGTAGCATAACTGAGAATGGAACTAGTCCTACTTTACGTCCTGCTGATAAAATAGAATCTGCGCCTTTGGAAGGACTTGGGTAAGAATTATTAGTAACTTATTTACCAGCTCAAAAGTTCACAAGTTTATTAATAACTTCTCTCCTAGAAACTCATCAGATCTTCTGTCTTGGGATATTATAAAATCTTTTCAAATACTTTCTTTTAAGGGTTGTAGTTATCCCTAAAGATGTATTGGAGCAACTCTTGTTCTATGTAGTAGTTAACCAATATGTAGTCATACTGACTTAGATCAGATGTAACCAATTTCTTACATTCAACTAAGTCTATTTTAGTTTTGACTATTGCATGCGCAGTAGTCTTCTGAATAGCTTAATTCCAATCTCCTATATGCTATTCATATCATTAATACAGAAGTTTTTGTGTCAGAGAGTGTATAGGAAAGTCAGATATTTGGGCTGTTAGTAATGCTATGATGATGTTAAAGGAAGAGGAAAGACTTCAATCATCTCAAGAAATTTAGGATGCATTTGTGAGTATGCTGAAAATTCTGTTTCATGCTGTGACACAGTCCCTGAGGATCATCATAAATTTGGCATGTTTCCCAGTACCTTACTGTATGTGAGAGAGTGCTTATGGTTATCACAGTCACCAAAACACATTTCTTTCTCTTTTAACCCTTGTGATACCAGTTCTCAAACCAAAGCACGTAACTGCAATGTCTCTGTAGAGACTTGGGAGAATGTTCTAGCAGATGAGCACATCTTCAGGACCCCAAATATCCTAGTATAGACTCACCTCATCCCATGTTAAGGAGCGATTTGTGGTTTGCTATCTTGTTTACTTTGCTATCATCCATGCTTCATGTATTCTGTATGGACAAGCCGATCAATGTCAGATTGACAGACCAAATGCTACCTCCTGCACTTAATCTGGTTAATGAACTCCTTGACTCCTTGAAGGATGAAACTCCCCTGCTGATTAAGGGTTGTGTGCACTTAGTAGTATGTCATTGGTTTTATGTAAGTCCATATCTTAACAAACAAACACAATACTATTGTCTGCTTGAGGGTAAACAACATGTAGCTTTTTACAGGCTCTAAAGCAAAACCAGACAGGAAGCTAATAGATGATAATTTTGAAGTAATGAGTATTTATGGTGACTTGTCCCTCAGCATCTCGCTTTAAAGCATGAGACATGAATACCAAGGTGCACTTGCAAATTAAGTTAATTTAAAAGACGTTATATTAATAAAAAAATATTGTTTATGCTGATAACTATAGTGTTATAGGCCAGTATTACATAAAATCATGGGCTGCCCATATACTAATTTGCACTGTAAAATGAGGTTAGAATCAAAAACACTTTTTTCATTTATTTCCTTCAAGAAATGAAAATAACTTCTTTGAATAGTTTTTCAGAAAATTCAGCACATGATGCAAACATCTGTGTCCATTTTCTTGCTGGCAGTACAGCCATAAGCCTGAGGAATTTGCAAATGACTTTTTGTTTGTTTTTAATTTGTTTCTGTCATATCTGGCCTTGATTATACTGACTTTGCACTGAAGGAAACGGTTGCTTTTTTTTTTTTTTTAAAGGGATGTTTTAACTGTGATAATCACAAAAATTACTAAAGAAGGAGAATTTATGTTCAAAGTTTCTTGTAAAAAATAAATCATGACTGCAGGAAAGTTAGTTGGTTGTTCAGTCTGTACACGTTAGATGGGCATTGAAGGGAGAATCTTAATTTTCTAACATTTTCTTATGAACATCAGGATCTATTATTTCCAAGATGGATGCAAGACACTACATGGCTCAGGAAACTACTAATGCAACGCTGAGCCTGTTACTACACAATTCTCTGCCTCAGATTCAGACATGGTGATGACTGAGAGTCATTTACCTTCTGACAACTGCTCCATAAATTCATGTCAAAGGGAATGGTGATTCCAGTCCTGTTTGTTAAGGACATCTGCTGGCTTAATAAAATAATCTCTATTATTGGTTTAGATTTCAAAGACTAAACAGGAATAGAAAACAACCATTCAAGAAAAGACTCGACAGTGCAGCGGGGTTGTGCAAATAATTACTCACTGCCTTCTTGCCTCCTGGGAGCTTTCTGGAATCCTTAATTGACTCACAGACCTTGTCTGCTCTTGAACAATAAACAAACTAAAAGCAGTTTGCTTAGCTGTTTTCCGTGAGGGAGTCCATGATATTTTCTCACAAATATAAAGATGTTGCATTCAGTGACTGGTGCTGCATGTGCGGTTGGAATGGGGATTGGTCTCTCTCGAAAGTAAGAATTTTCTGATCTAGAACTTAAACTTTTTCTGAATTTCATGACAAAGTTTTTCAATCCCACATTTCAACTGTTGCAGTTTAATGCTTACAGGATTACATCTTCAGTGTGAGACAATTATTAGTTATCTGTTTCAGGGGAAAACAAGATATCTGACAAGCTGTCAACACTGTAGCTTTTTGTACATGTCTTGTGTTCTTTTGTTCTGTGAATAAGCAGCATAAATGTGATCATAGTATAGATGTGTGCATATAAATAACTAGATTAAGATTCTTCCATGCAAATACATTAAGAATAACTATGAAATTCAGGAATTGAGGTCAGATAACTTTAATTCTATACCTGGAAAGTTATCGTGTTTATATTAGTGGAAAAGGAAATAAAACAAAAAAAAAAGTTTTTGCTTTTTCTATCAATTCTAGCATGTGCAAATGCTTGGGTATTTAATAATTTATTTTTTTGCAAATTTTTTTTTCTTTTTTTTTTTTTCCTTTGCACTGCATTTCAAGTGTGATTAAACCTCATAACATAAACTGATTGTATTCAAAAGTCTTTCATGAAGCAGCTGCAGACCAATGACTATTCAGCATTTATTTCAACAATCCTGAAAGGTGTGCAGATGGTGGTTGCCCTACTGAGTTGCATCTTCTTAAGTTAGTTTCTCTGCTGGTGTAAACTGATGTTTTTCTATGCAATTCAAAGATTATGTTTTAATTTAGTTATAGATGCATTAGATTAGAATACTGCATTCCAAGTGTCTGTTCTAGGCATATTCAGACCATGTAACCAAAAGCTCAGACAAGAACTACCATATAGCATCTTCTGCAGTGAGGATGGAAATGGTAAATGCAGAGTTCAAAAATATATATTGTGGGTTTTGGATACCATACTGACACTAAGGTAAAACTAAATTTTTAGGTATTTGTTATTCCTCACCCTTCTCCTCTTGTGTTCCCATTTTCCTGTTGCCATGCACACAAACATCCTCAGTTTCATCAGGATGCCTGTTTATAGGGCCATCCTTTCAACCCAATCAAGGAATTGATTTGGACTAATAAAAAAGGCAGTCAGAGAGAATCCTAATCACAGCTGTAGCACAGTCTAGCAAACGGTTGCGCTATCACAGTAGAAAGCAAAGTGCACCATAGGACAGGGGAAGGAATAGTTTAAGCTGCTGTTGCCACTAAACATTTTGCACTTGAAACGGTAGTTTTAGAGGAGTTCCAATAAAAATGTAAGTACTGCTGTGTGTTTTCAACAAGATACTAACAGCTGCCCAACAGATATTCCAACAAGTGCAAAAGGAAAAGACAAGTGGGCTTACTTATCAGAGATTAAAACTAAGTGGGAAAACTGGTTTGATAGCAGCTGTATGCCTTTACTTAGAAACTAGTTACAGATATTTTAGAGATGCTGTTTCTAAGCTTTGGTGTGCGAATCAAGAAATTTGACTTGTAACCTGACACAAAATAAAAAGCAAAGGATATGAGAAGGTGGCAGATGAGAGGGTCAGATTTGCTGGCTGCTACCTTGATAGCTTTTTTGGCAGGCCATAAAGGTGACCTCTGATTTTAAGCAGCCAAGGGGTTGCGCAGCTTGAACTAGGGTCAATATCACAGGAGGAAATAAAAGACATGCTCTGCCCCACAGTCTAGCACATAAAATTGAATAAGCTGTCAGCTTTATGTAACTATTTACTCTAGGGTGGAAATTAGTAGTTACCTTAGCAACACTAGTATCATCTGAGACATAGCTTTGCTGAGTCTGATTTACAGAGATGCATTTACTTTGACAATGCATTAAGTAACCTTTCTGAATGTTTCACTGGATTTTTATAACGAATAAGATGTATTGCAGCCAAGAAATGGTTTATCCAGATTTCAAAACACTGCATGCTGGTCAGACCCTTACCTGGCATAAATCCAAAAGACTTCATCGCCAATGAAGTACTGTTGATTTATTACAATGGAAGAACTGGCTCATCATTTTGAGCAGCACCATGGTTTATTAAGAGGCACTCTTTTTACTTGTCAGGTATGAGAGGGTTTGATTTGCTTCCCACAGCATTTGTAATATCATGGTCATAAAAATGAGAATGGTTAACAACCCTTGGTGATGCCCGATCTACTGGGGTAATTGAAATGTGCCTTTACCACTAAATTCAGGGTCGGCTTAGATTCCCTTCTGTTGCAGAATGCTTCAAATATTAAGGATAAAACAAAGCAGTTATTACTGAAAGCACAGTTTTCTATCAGGAAAGTTCTGAATTTGACGCCATGATACTGCATGGTTCACATTACACACTAGTCGAATTATTTAATCCAATAAAGCTGCCACCAGTCTGAGCTTCCTTACGTACATATCACATAGTCATCTTCAAAAGATACATTAAAGTATATTGAATCCTATTTTAAGCACTCCAACTAAGAGCGAGTCTGCCATCTTCCAGGCTAACTTGTTATTAACTCTCAATACACGGAAACTGCACCTTATTTGGATGCTGATTTTATTGAATTTTTAGCTATTTCAGCTCTTGTGCATGAATTCTGATACTGAAGATTTCGGGTTGCTCTAAAGTATAGGTACTCATACACTGGAAAGGCTTATCCTTGTTCTTCTCCAGAGTAAACAAAAAAGACTGAATTTATGGCATGACTTTCTCAGTAATTTTGAGGACCTTTCTTACAGTTCCTCTCCTTGGAGCACAGGCACCAGACGGTGGGACATGCTATCCTTCTACCACCTGTAGACATCTGATTCTTAGAGGCAAAAACACTTTTATAATTTTTTCTCATTTTCTTAGACCTCCTAAGTCTACAGTTTACTGGATGCGAGGAAGTATTGATTTTTATTTAGTTTCTCCAGTTATATACTCTTTTTCCACTTGGAAATCTTGTCCTGGCAAATGTTTAGAACTTGTTATTTGGCCAGGATTTCCATGCATGTGTCGGCCCTATTTTAAATGGAGGGTTTCAACCATATTGCAAATAGGCCATAAGGTACACGCAGAAGGCCATAACAGCTACCACATGTTCAAAAATCTGAGGCGTATGCAGCATAAGCATGCTGTGGGTGGAAAAAAGATGCAGACTAAGCCCATTGCTTTCTGAGAATATAAGAATTCTGTGTATAGGCCACACGTATACGAGCCACACTTGTAAATAGTAGTATACTATGAAGTTTCAAAAAAGTGCTGGACTCATCATGCATGCATTAGGGAATTCCTAAATGACACATATGTGCTGCAGTTTTCCAGGAATTTCCAAATTGGCATAACATGTGTCCTATTTTATATAATCAAAGAACAACTAATCCATCTAACTGCATCATTGGCACCAGAGCTCATGTTCAAGTTGTTCGCTGAAGTTACTCAATAGGCTTTGACTGATGCATTCTGGAGCAAACTCTACTACCCTGCAGGGTAAAATCTTCATTCATTATTACCAAGTGCGTTTTCTTGTGTTTTGCTGTACTGATACACACTTTTGCTTTGACAACATCCAAACCAGTCGTAGAATAGAATCATAGAATCATTTTGGTTGGAAAAGACTTTTAAGATCATTAGACACTTTCAAGGTTCAGCTGGACAGAGTGTAGGGCCATATTGTTTAGACTGTACTTTTGCCAAAAAGGATTGAACTAGATGATCCTTGTGGTCCCTTCCAACCAGGGATCCTATGATTCTATGATCACTGAGTCAATTCACATCATTCTGTAGCAGAAAGTTGTTTTCATTGTTACTTACTACACTTCATGCTATCTGCTGGCCTCACTAGGCATCACCTAGACAACTTATCAAATTACTTAATAATTTTGGATGGCAGACTGATCCTTACTGGACTTTGCTAATAATGCTAATAATGCCTTTATGCCCTATAAACAATAATATTTTTAGAGATCTGTCAGTGATTTAACTCTTATTCCATCTATTGTGACTGGTTACTTTTTTGTCTTGTCAAGATGAAAATAGAAAGAAGTTAAATGATTTTAAGAAATGCTGTTTTATTTCATCAATGGTATTGCCGTATAAATTGGCACGTAATCATGCCCAGAAAGATATAACAGAACTGTATCTTTTAATAAGACCCACTTCTCACAACTATCATTTATAACATTTTTAACTTGAATTTCTGTTGTTGGTGCTATATTATCTTGAGTGAACTGCTTTTATTTTTGTGCAAGGTTTGAATAAAGACAGTGTTTGTTTAGTACCCCCAGCAATCTCTCCATCCAAATCCTTTTCCAATATCAAAACTTGATCTTAACTTTTTAAATCCTTTGAAACTTTCTCAGATTCATTCAGACCTTTGACTCTAGCCAAGGCCTCTTGTTTGCAGAGACAAACTCTTCAGCTATTTCCTCAAAAACATCTGCTCCAGTCAGGTCAGAAAATACTATTTTTAAAGGTTTGCCGGTTGTGCTACTGCATCATATGATCACATTATGTTAATAGTAATTAATTTATTTCCATCCCTCTATTAAACTTTCTATTCATTCCATAGCATTTCATTATATGTGGAAACCTTCTCTTGCTGTGTACCAGTTACGATTGCAATTGTCAGGGGAATGTTTATTTAGCACTACTTCTGATTTTTCTCTCTCTGGTTAAAAATGGCATGCTTCCTCATTTAATCTTATTTTCTTAAAATACAAATATGTATCTTTTTCTTTCATGTTGGTTACAGGTTTTAGTGTGTTGGGGTTTATTTGCTGTTTTGTTTCGTTCGTGTTTTGGTTTTAGGAGTGGGTGGGTTTTTTTTTACCTAGGCAAGTAATCTTGGTTATTTCCTTCTTCTAAAATTAATGTTTTTAAATTGACTTTATGTTACAATAGGAAAAAATGTGAAATATACTTTCAAATTAATTTATTCATTTGTGGCTAATATAATTTTAACAAATACAAAGATTGATCAAATATTTAGTATCTATATTTTCAGTGGGAATGAGAGGTTCTAACTAACTACAGTTTTAATGGAATTAACCTGTCCAGTTTGGGGCAGGGTAGGGTGTTAGTCATTTCCATGTTCGGGGTGTTTTTTTGGTGTGGGAAAATGGTTTTTATCTCAAAATTAGATTTTTTTTTTCTTACTGATTTATTCCTGACTGCTATTTTTCTTAATATTCTTTTCAGTGTATATTGCATATGCTGCTGTCATTTGAGGAGAGATCAGTGTTTGTCTAGTTTTTATTTATTCTTAATATTTCTATTCATTGAGAATAACCTGAAATGCCAAGTAAGGTCCTTGGTGCTGTATGGAACTTCTGTGATTTGTGGGTTTTTTTAATAAATGCCCAAAAGATTACTAATGATACAGCATAACCCTGGAGAAATGGTGGGAACAGGTGAATATCCATTAATATGTGGAAGACAAGATTATGTAAATGTTCCTGCTTGGGAGCTGGCTCCTGGAGTTAGAGATCAGGCTTGTATTCCTCTTATCATAAGCTATTCGAAATGTTTGTGAAATGCATGGAGGGGATTACTTCCTGGATTTGTTACTGTAACAGTGAAACACTCTTGAGTAAAATGTCTGTAACTGGTGTTTGTGGCTCTCCTGTAGCTCACAACTTTTTTTCTCTGGGTAAGTACAATAGCGCTCTTTACCTCTAATTTCTGGTTCAAATTTGCTACATATCATTTTTGTACTCTTGCTTTCTACCACACTCAGGTGTTCATTATAGATGAGCTTTGGCACCCCTTGCACTACAAAATGACAGTGCAGTGCAGAATTGAACACATCACTGCTTGAGGCAGGTCTTAATAAAGTTCATTTAATTGTCTACATTTCAGTAAATTCAGTGTGCAGAAGCCTAAACAGACATGCACACAGTAGAAGCTGTCTTTTTCTGAAATAGAGAGAAAACTATAGAAACAGTCTTCAAGGTGCACAACTGATCACGGTGCTCTTGAGCCATGGTTCACCATCTTGCAGCACCAAACCTCCTTGCAGAACAGCATGGGTGCAAAGACTGGGCACTTCCACTCTGAGGTTTCCATTGCTGAGTTACTAAAAATTCTCTTTTCTAGCAAGCTATACTACAAAGCAGCTACCATATATTAAAGGTGTCAGGAGTTAAGGAATTATTTCCTAAGAACACAATGAGCTTGCAAGCAAACGTCATGGGGGGAACAGGTTCATTTTAAGTGACAGATTAAACACTCTTTTAATTGCCTTGAGGGCTGCAGAAGTGTCTAGAGAATGGATGATTATGTGAATTCTAGTGCATCTAGCCCTGCAGTGTTGCAAGGGCACAGTGCAAGCGCATGAAACAAGGAAGATAAGGAGTAAAATAGAGATGCATAACAGCTCTAGAAAAATTAAAAAATCAGGAATTTGTTTTTCTAATTGTAAACACATGGATAATAGTAACAGCTCCACATCTGAAAGTAAAGGTAAAAATCAACTTGCTGGGTGCAGAGGAAGAAAAGCAAACATCTTTTGCATACATTTTTGGATCCTGTGGGTTTGTTCCATAACAGTTCCCTTGGAATTTCTTCTTTCCTGATAGGAGGAACTAATCTTTATGTACAGAAGCAGTCCCTGAAAAAATCATTAGGGCAATGAATATTTCAGAAAGAGCATGTGGAGCACTTCAGGGAGAAGGGCATATCAGCAGAAAACCTGTTCTGAGAAGCTTTATGGCATTTTAAATCATTTCCTGGCCTCTTTTTTGCATGTTAGAAGATCATTATATTGGCAACATGCATGCATCACGATTTTGAAAGCTGAATTTTTCCTCACTACAAGGCGAGAGCATTACTGATAGCTGTGTAATAAATGTATTATATTTCATATCATACTTGTTACAATAGAGCTTGGATTCTGCTTTTGATTTTGTGATGGGGGTAAAGATTGCCCAAAGAGTTGACATAGAAAGACCTTGCCAATTTAGGGATATGTGGGGTAAGAATATGCTGCTGAACACAATGAGAGGTGGAAGTTGGTATCATGCTGTGGCCACATGCTTGTCTTCCTTGCAGTGACATGCTTCTGGAAAGTTCACGAGTTCCTTCTCTGCCTGCATTCCCATAGGAGTGAAATGAGCTGCTTTCACCAGAACAAATGTGCGCATTGTCTCTATGCAAGTTAGGGGCTCAGATTTCTTGCTGCTTGTGCCTTTTGTCCTTGAGAGCAAGCCCAAGTAGGGACTCCAACTTGCAAAGCTTCTAGTGAGGTATCATTTGTTTCCTTCTACAAGCCGCAACAGCCCACTGATGGGAACCAGTTGTGATCACAATGTCCTTTGGAGGCCTTCCTGCAAGTGACCTTACCCATACAGCTCAACAGCCAGGTCCATTTCAGCACATTCGCCTGCAACTTCAGGAACACGTGCTTCTGGGTCCTCCACACTTTTAAGGCCAGGCGAGCTAAGCGGAAGAGGACTGTGCAAATATTTTTTTCCTCCTGATCTTTTCTAGTCAGGAAAACAAAAGTGAAGGAGCACTGGAGGTAGTCACAGTTTTCTTGTCTGGGAGCTGCCCATTCCATACCACCATCAATAGCAGGCTTCGTTCATCTCAGTCAGGCCAAAGTGCTGTGCCTGCTGTGGTGGACAAGGTCTCTTCAACAGACCTCCAAGTCTCACACGACTGACAGTGACAATGAAGAAAGTGCTTGTTTGATGTTTATGTTGAATTGTGCTATAGTCAAGCTTTCTTTCCTCACAATTTGTGAGCAATAATTTCCAATGATGTACTCAGTCCAAGGCTGGGCTTTTATAGTCCAGTTAGCTGCTCTGCCCAGCTTGTCTGCAGCTCGTTCATCCATCATAGCACACGACTCTCTGTTGTGCAAATTCATGTAATGAAGATGGTTAAAGAAAGGAGGAAATAACCAAGCTAATCCTAAACCTGCTTGAGTATCTTGGAGGGCTCTGGATAACATACAGTGAGTCAAGTCTAGTACAAAGGTACCCCTGGCTTTAGCTTTTTGGAGCACAGTTGAAGTATTAACCTTCTTCTTCATGATGAAATGTGCTCACAAAGGTGTACAGCTGCAGTGGGTTGACCTTGGCTGGCTCCAAGACATCTGTCCAGCTCCTCTCTCACTACCCCTGCTCAACAAGATAGGGGGAGAAAACAGAAAAAAAAGCTCATGGGCTGAGATAAAGCCAAAGACATCATCTACTGATAATGTCACAGGCAGAATAGACTTCAATTAATTAATGAGAAAGCATTAGTTAATGGGGAAAGATGATTTCTTGCCAATTAAATTAGAGCTGGATAGTGATAAACAAAGACAAAAGCTAAAACATCTTCCCTCCACCCCATCCATTCTTCCCAAGATCAACCTCACTCCTTCATTTCCCACTCCTCTCTCTCCTCCCCCTTCCAAGCAGTGCAGGGCGTTGAGAGATTATGATCAATCCATAACAGCTCCTCTGTGCTGCTTCTTCATCTTAATAACACTTTTTCCCTGCTCCAGCATGGGCTTTCCCGTGGGCTGCAGTCCTCCAGGATAAACCTGTTCCACCATGGGCTTTCCACAGGCCCCAGCTTCTTCAGGAAATATCCTTCACTTTAGCATGGGGTCTTCCACAAGCTGCAGTGTGAGTATCTGTTCCAGCATGATCTTTCCAAAGGCTGCAGGGGAAGCTCTGTTCCAGCACCTGGAGCACCTCTTCACCCTCTTTCTTCTCTCACCTCGGTGCTCACAGAGTTGTTTCTCACACTTTTTTTGTTCCCTCTGTCTATTGTTTTCTGCCCTTCCTTAGTTATGTTTTCCTTGGGACGCCACCAGCTTGGCTGATGGGCTCAACTGTGTCCTGTGGTAGGTCAATTGTGGAGCTGGCTACGTCTTGCACAGGGCAGCCACTGACCTCTTCCGGCACCTGGGAGTTGCTGTATTTACAAAAGTGTACCATGCCTGGTTGGGATGGAGTTAATTTTCTCCATAGCAGCCTGTGTGGTGCTTGCTTTACTTACGAAACTGTCTTCATCTCTACCTATGAGTTTTCAGCCTTTGTTCTTTGATTCTTTCCACTATCCCACTGGAAGGGTGAGGGGGGTATGAGTGACTGACAGGGGGTTTAGCTGCCGACTAGGGTCAACCCACCGCAAAAAGTCAGGATTTTGCCAAACAGGTGGCCCCAGGAAGACAGCAGCTCACAGCTTCTGCTGAGTTAGAAACCTCTGCTTCATGTATAGATAATATACTTGTCACAGCTCAAGGCAGCTTGTGTCACAGATCAGGAGCTCCACAGCAGAAGGAACCTCTCATTACGGAGGAGGGAGAGAGAAACTGCCTTGAGATGAAACCTCGCTAAAAAGGTTTTGAAACAAATTTTTAAAATGAATAGGAATAAATTGCCAGGGCCAGATGTCATTCACCCATGAATATGAAACTGTTGAACTGCTAACTGTGGTTTCCAATACATTCTTTGTATCATCCTCGGTACCCAAGGAAAGAAAAGTGGCAAGTATGATAAAAGCTTTTAAAAAGAGCTCTAGAGCAATCCTGGTTAATATAAACAAGTTAATTAGTATTATCATGAGAATAAAATTTGAAGGAGCTATGAAATAAAGAGAATTAATTAACAGACCCATGAATAAATATGATGCAGTAAATGAAAGTCAATAGGATTTTGTAAGAGGAAGCCATTTCTCCTTCTGTGTGACAGATACAGGTGATACAGTCAATGTCATTTGCCTATTTATGTAAAAAAGCCCTGAAAGATAGGGCTTCCTGAAAATCAGGAAATTATCATTAGGAGGTGTCTTTGTTGGCTGATAAATAATTAATAAGTTAAGTTTTAAAACGGAAATTCATTATCGATGAGGCCCCAGGTCTTTTGTTTGGAACTTACAGTGCTTGATACACAAGCATATTTTGAACTTGGAGAAAGGGATGAATTTTGAATTCATGATGATGAATTCACGAGATGATGATACCAAGCTGGCTGTAAATATTCATTCTGTTCTGAGCAATTAAACAATAGAGTGGTAGGAAACAGTGTCAATACATGCTAAGTAGTAGATATTCCTAGTACTGTGTATGTGTCTATATATGTCTGTGTATGTGTGTATATATATGTATGCATATGTGCATACATTTGCAGCCATGATGAACTCCAAATAAGTTCTCACGCAGGAGAGACCTTGGTTTCTTATGAAACTCTTATTTTCTGAGAAGTCAAAAAGCCCCAACTTACAACACTACGTATATTTCTAGTATACCAAGAGTTTGAATACTCTGTTACATTGCACTTACCTGATCTCAGAAAGGAAGCATTAGGGCTTGAAACGGGTTATGGGAAAAAGTAAGGTTAATGTGGCTTCCACACGAGAAAATATTAAAAAAACTAGGATGCTTTATCATGGAAAACAAGTGGCTGAAGTGGAGTTATGGCCTAAAAAGTCATTAATTAGTGTGGGGGGAAGGGTATAGGTAACAATACCTAGGTGTTATATAAGAAGTAAGGAACATCCATTGAAATTATTGGAAAATAAGATTTAAGCAAGTAAAAATGTTTTTCACTAAGTATAAATTGTGGTGAACACTGCTACACATTTCTGTAGAAATTTGTATACAAATGAGCTCAAAAAGGACAGCAGCACTGACAAGTGTTAAATCTTAGGGGTCTGCATTTATCTGTTGTCTTAGAAAATCTGTATGTCATAGTTCGCCAGAATAAATTTATCAACACAAAGATCACAAGGATCAATTTAAACTATGTTACCTAAACATTTCTTCTGAATCTCTCATCTTACAGTTTCTGTCATGATAGAGAAATTTAGCCTTTCCACATTAATTAGTTCTTTCAGTTTAGCTTCTTTTTCTACTATTTTAGAGTAAATAAATGTAAATGCAACCCTCATACATACACACTGGATCCTCTCCTAGATTCCTGCCAAACTTAGTAGAGATTTGGGAAGGGAAGAAACAAAACTCGAGATATTTTTTGTTTAAACTTGTTCTGATATGAATATTTCAGTGTTTCAGTCTCAATAATTTTTAAATTATTTTGTCTTCAAATGCTTTGTTTAAATGTTTTAAAAGAAATTACCAGGTTAATCAAAATGTTAATTTCCAACAAAACAATACTTCATCCTCTTCATCCTGAAAACAGAAAGAAATGAGTGCTATAAAAAACTGCACTCTGGTTATTTACTGACTGTTAGATTAGCAGGCATGTTGATAATCAGTACCAAGAATTAGATGGTCGCAGATGCTGAATTTGTCATGTCTACATGCATCTCCAGATAAGTGATTAGGAAAGTTGAGATATTGGAAAGCACATTTTGTCATTTCCTTTAGTTGTAACCATCTCTACGAGGAAAAGGAGGTTTGTCTTGAAACATTCTGCTGTACTGTGTGTATAATCCTAGCGATACCTAATATTAATATTATAGATGTATTTTATTTTACTACTGCATATATAAGCTTTTAAAAAATGAATTTGCTTTACTTAATGGTACATGTATATATTAATCTTGGAAGAAAAATTGGGAAGAGAAAGGGTGAATGTTTCCAAGCTAATATGGAAAAGGACAAGATTTCTCTACCTGCAGGAAGGGATAAAGGCCAAGACTTGCTAAAGAAGCAACCTAAAGAGGAGCTCCCTAGGCTGTAATTAGGCATCTGTCTGCTTTGCTGTGATGCCAGGCACCTTAAAGAAATCATATTGAGAGCCTGGTTGCTCAGCACTCTTCAGAGCAAACAAGTACCTAAATATGACCCTTGGGAACCTAGCTTGCTGCAGCTATATTTAAGATTATCTGAAATGCAACACCCTTTGTAAGAAGTTTCTAGCAACATTTGGTCCTGGTGGTGTCTCTCATGATTTGGACTGGAAAAAAAAAAAAAAGTAATATTTGGAAACTTCTGAAAAATAACAGTTTACTTCTTCTGAAAAATCTAATTTGTAAAATTGTCATGTCCTTTTCCTCTTTCTTTCTGTCTTAGAAATACATGTCAGCCTTTAAAGGACAAGTGACTACCTTGTGAAAGTGTATTTTCAATGTTGCTTTTCAAGTTCTAGATCAGGGGATGTTGCCAAGATATATCCTTCTGTGGCAAATAATTCACAGATGCCAACTCACTGGAGAATCCAAAAGCTTTGTATTATGCCAATATAACTTCAGCAGTATTTTTCTGGACTGAGGATTAAGTTTTCTGAAGCAAAAAAATACCAATCTGCCTGATCTATTTGAACAGTATCGCTAGACGTAAAGATGATTCATCAGTGTTCCTTCTCTAATAGTAACTATCTCAAGTGGGCAGTAAAGAGTGACCAAACTGACTATCAGATGGGAAAGAGCAGAAGTTGGAATGATATTTGCCTTGCTCACTTTGTACTTGACTGTGTGTCCATGTCTTCTCGTCCGGAGTTGCAGGGGTTGCTCGAGCATATAATTACTTGAATCCCAATGAGCTGAAACTGCTTGGTTCAGGAGACAGCATAATAAAAGTATTCTCCTGAGGTGGCTATATCATTTTTTAAGATTTAGTGACGAGGTAGAAATAGTCACAGATTTTAAGTGTTGCCAATTATTACATTCAAAAAGTGTGGAAAACATAAGCCTACATTTTCTGCTACACCCATGTTCCTCCGGGAACAGCAAAAGAAGGGAGTGCGGGCTTCCCAGTGAGCTGCTTGATTATCTGGCTGACCGCACACCAGCTTTTGCCTCGTTGTAGCCACTGTTATAAACTGCACCTGTTGATAAGGTGCCAAAAGGGGACAGTCTGGGATTAACCCCCCTGTTCCTGTATCACTATGTAACTATGTCAAGAAATGGGAAGGCTGGCTTCACATTAGCTCGTGTTGTTCAATGCCTGCAGTCAGTACACAGACTGTAGGTGTATTGCCAGTATCAAGGTGGCAAGAAGGATCAGAGTAGCCAAGAGACTCAGGTAAGAGGGAAATGTAAAAATAGTGTGCACTTGGACTGTGTATTTCCCATGTATATGTGGAAAATGGATGTCTTCCAGCTTTGGGTATGAGTGGTGGATGTGTATGAATGGGGTATTTGGTATCTAAGTATGCAGCTACCATGCATCAGTAATCATAAATTGTGTAAACATTTATTTCTCAACTTTGCTACTTCACCATGTTTGTGTGGATTTCTAAGTTATTTGTTTCTTTTATTTTGAACTAGTTTTTCCTATACAGTTTGCATGAGGGGCTGAAGGTTTTCAATGTAGTAGAAGAAAAAGTGCATGGACTTTGGATACAAACCTAATAGGAGAAAAACATCACCAAAGAAATCCAGATAGTCAGTGACTAATGTAAAATATAGCTTGACATTTGAGTATGCAAGATGATTCATGGGATGTGGCTTAAACTACTCCCAATTTTCTATGTCTCTTTATAGATGAGGCTGTCAAATCTGGAATAGAATATATATGTTTATTTCGAGGTAGAAATAGTGTTTCTGGTTTTCAGTATGCAGTAGATGAGCACTTGCCAGTGCATATTTGTACAAAGCCAAAAAAAGAGAGCATACGTGGGCCAAACAGGAGCAGAACTAGAATTACAGGCCCTGATTCTTCTACACAGTGAGATTTATACTGACACATTCATTGAGCTGAATGGCATAACTTCATATTTTTGCACTAGTTTAAGTAAGGAAAGGTTATATTGTCGGAATATGTTCTGACTTAGGTAAGTAGAATGCGAGTAGGAACTCTCCCCTTACATATGAATAATTCTTTTCAGGCTTCCGCTTGATTATACTCTGTGGACTATATAAATATGACTCTTTTGCCAACTGGGAGATCATCTGAGCTCCAGCTTGACAAGCCTTATTTGTAGCATGGAATTCTTTCGCTTCAAATGTTCAGATTTCTTGGATTACCTTCAGTTTAAAACAAAGTATGTTCTCATTGGATTTGCACCTGAAAAGGAGGTATGTGATAATCAATGCTAAATTTGAAGAACGGTAAAAAATAAGAAAATAAACACTGAACTTTTCTCATTTTGCTTTCATTTCTCCTGGGGAGGGAGAATGGGCAGGAGGAGACATAATAGGCCCTTGAAGATTTGGCTGATACTTATTCACATGACTAAATATCATAATCACACAGAGATGTACTCACATTCAAGTAATGATACAAGTTATGTCCAACCTGTGTGGGAGGAGCTCCATCCCTTTTCTTTTTCTCAAATTGTTTAATTCTCATCAGGGCAGGATCAAGCAGAAACCAAAGGTTCCCCTTTGTGTCCATTTACAAATTGGACAACTCTCTGCGTGTTTAGGCAGCTTCACTGAAGGCTGTAACAGAGCTATTATTGGATGTACACAGGATATATGCATATCAAAGCTCTCAAAAGCACTGATTGCTACAAGCAGTTTTTAGACCAACATAGCTGTTCTAGGTACCATAGCTCAAGGAGGCCACCTGTTGCCCCTAACTAGTCCCACCTGTCTCTCTCATGTTTTTCATCAGGTTTGAATGCAAATGTCTCAAAGAAGTACAAAAAAGTGAGACTATACCTTTCATGTTTCTGAATTGATTATTCAGAGCCGTATGGTTATTCACTCCTTTTCTGAAGAAGATACATGGAAATCTTGGATAGAACTTTGCTCAATTTATTTGTGTTACAGCACATACAAGCCAATCCACAGGGTTTTGCTCAAGCACACAGTAAATTACTGTGAGAAGCAGAGAGAAAAAGAGGAAAAGCCATGATAAGCCTCACATGTTCTTGTTATAATTGCCTCCTGTAGTCACTCGTATACTGATAAGGTTTATGTGCTGCTTCTTCCTCCAAGCTCTGCCTAAACTCCTAGTTTAATCATGTGTGCCTTTCTTTTGGCTAATACAGTGATTTGGTTGTGCTAGTAGTATTATTTTACTGTCATACAGAAGTCTACATGGAGAGCAGGAGGTGATAATACAGTGCAGTGCTATTTTGCTTTACACTGTAGTTGCCTGTTTCCTCAATATATTCACTTTCACTTCTAATATTATTTTGGAAAGACAAATATCATAATCCATGAATAATTAAGAGGCTAGAATAATTCTGTTGTGTCAGTGCTTTCTTAATCTGCCCCTAATCAGATTAAACACCTTAATCTGGAGGTTATTGACACTGCAGATTGCAGAACTCCTAAGCAGCTGTTACAGCCTATCATGTCATGGAAATTCATGTGATTTTAATGACCATTTATAACTTAAAACATTTTTCAAAAGGTAGGAAAAGTGCTTTAGGAATAGAAGAATCCAAAAGTATATTTTAGCACGAGTTAAAATGGAAGTACCTATTTCTCAGGATATTAGCAGGTTTGTCTTGTTTTTCAGAGAGAAGTCACAAAAACAAAGTCTTTTCTTAAAGTTTTCTGATTAAATATTTACTACTGTAATGCCTGTATGTGTGTATATACATATATATATATGCACAAAATGCACATATTCTGCTATTCATGCTTAAAAATGCAAGAACTGCTTTCTTAAGAACTTTCTGCGGTTTGGAGTTGCACAATGAGTTGCATTGTAAATGTGAGTAACTCAACACCAAATCAGCCCATTAACTAGAGAACCCACATGCTGTTTGCTCTTTATTTCAAAATCAATTATAGTCACAAATGTTTTGGTATAGTTATTGGCAATAGTCAACATGTAGGAGGACTAGTTTAAACTTGGAATTTATGTTTTATATCCAACTGTGACTCACAAAATGTGCTTTGCACTTAATAAGAACATACTTTGATCACAGGCTGACTGTGTGTTGCTAATGGGATTTTATGACATAAAAATACAAAAGATACCTCAGGATGTATCAAGAAAAGCCTTCTAGTGAAGATGAAGAAACTCTAATTACAAAATTGCGTCAGCAAGTATGGCCAAGTATTATTTTTATCTCTGCCACAAAACATATTTGAATAATTATCAAAAGCTTTAAAAGATGTTCTCGTTTCATGATGTTGTTAGTTCTCTTCTACCAATTTATTTTTTCTCTTGAACAGAACAATATGTTTTTAAAGTACTTGATTTGTGAGTGTGTACTTCTGATTATACCAGTCAGTTTTGAAAATGAATTGTGACTTTGACTACGGAAGGTTATGACTGCTTTGTGCTTAGTCTTTGCTTACAGCATAAGCAATTGGCACACAACAGGTAGTGCCTGTTCTCTCTTGAACCTGCTTTGGCAAAAGAGGTCATCCCAGAGCATCTGTTTTCTCACTTGGTGTATTCTGTCAAGATTTGTATTTAGTTTTTAAGTTAAGTTTTGCTTTCATCTTAAGACGTAAGGCCAAATTTATCCTGAGTGAATTGCCTATTAAATTTGTTTTAACATGGATAAGTTTATTTCCTAGTGTCAGGTTTCAGCTTAAAGCAATTGCTTTAAATAATGTCAAACAGCTTGTTGTACAACATATACAGTACAACAACTTTAAAACATGGGCTCTGTGATTTTGAAATATCAATGGACAATTGATGATAGAACAGTGGAAGTTATTCATTTAGCTCAATGAATGTAATGCTATTCTTCATGTCTCCCAGATTCACACAAAGTACTGAACCATTTTTTTCCGTTATTAGCACTATAAACTTTATACTGATATCTGCACAAAATCTTCTTATATAATATGCATCAATAGTGGTTGTTGTAATCTGGGAAATAATAGTGCTAAATTGTTTTGGAGAAAAAGGCCTCTATTTGGCAAACTATGTCCTTTAATGACATTCAAGAATTCAGGATGTTTTTAACATTTAGGTTTTGTTCTTAATCTCGTAACAAGAGAAGGAAGCAGTGAAGAGGACAAGAGTAAGAAAAGATAGAAATTATTGCGCTCATATCAAATGCTAGGCTAAGAAAATCTTTCAGCTAATTATTTGTAAGATGGACTGGCTACAGGGTTGTAAACTAATTAGGATATAAATCACACCATGTGACAGTATACTTACTACAAAAAATTGTATCTAACCTTTATTACCAAATGCATTCTGCGCTACAGATCAAAATTAACATTTAAATTCGGCCTGCTGACTCCCCTGCCAAAGCCCCAATTCTCTTTCCAGAACTTTGCACATTCTTATTTAAAACGAAAGGTTTTAACACTATAATTTTTCTCTTTTGCTTTCTTTTGCTTTCATAATTCTCAGAACTGTTTCTTTTTCATTTAGATGGCAATTACAGTTCTCCTGCTGGTTTAGATGGAATGCAGCTAGAGCCATAGTATCAAGAATCCACTGATTCTTCATGAACAGCTTTTAACCTGTACGTTGTCTATTCTATTATTTTTTGAAGTTGTGCGTTCTTCTTATAGTTTATATGTAAGGTAATGAATTTTGTCCGTCATGCACCAAAGTCCATCTGGAGTTAATTTCATATGCAGACACGACACTGGGATGATCCTTTTCCTGAGAAGCTTACCCTTATTTACCCGACACAGATACCTGAATCAAGTAGGTGGCGTATATGTTTGTAGTCTCATGCTGCTATAGTAGATGACAGTCACAGCACAGTTGTGATGTCGAAAGAACATCAAGAAACCCTTATGGAAGACATGAAACAGTAAATTAATGATTTTGAGGTAGGAATAATGAAATTATACTGGTCAAAATGATATTGGGTAGTTTCTTCAAAACTAGTCATGAGATTTAATTGTTAAAACTTTGATACACAGTGCCAGTTGAGACACCATAGGCATTCTGCCGGGCCTCCATCTGTGGCTTGTAGAGTCAGCTTGGAGGGAGTGATATAGCTGAAAACGTGAACTAGGAAAATAATATCTAGGCTGAAACATGGAGATGACCAAGTAAAAATGTGTTCCTGGTTGTACTCCAGTGACAAGGGTGATGGTGTTACAGTGTGTTCACACCAAGGAACCACTCATATTGAGGATGAGATACGGTGTCCACCTTCAAAAGGGCCAGAATGGCCTTTATTCTCACTCATACCATGAAAGTCATGGTGTACTTACCTTTGAAATCTCTTACAAGATCAGAGTGTACCAAAGGGCCATCCTGAACTTACGTTTTGTAACATGTTAGAATGGCTAAGCTTCACTAGCTTTTGAACGTCGCCAGTTATTATAGCCAATGACCTGGAAACAAGTGTCGTTGGACTATTGCTGTGTCCCGCTCAATTCTGACTCTTCAACCCAAATAATCATGTAAGTGTTAGAATTTGAATTTGTAGACATACACTCTAGCAAGCTGCTGCCTTACCTGTATAAAAAAATAACAGAATTGACATTTTCACATCTTGTTTTAAAGTTATTTTGAGAGAGAACAAAGTAGTGCAGAGACTTTAAAAAGAAGTGAGTTTCAAAAAAGTCCATTTAACCCAAAGGTTATGCAAAGTACTGAATCTGTAATATGATAGTTGTCATGGTAACATTTGGTTTATTATTGATTACTTGAGTAAATAGCCTCCAAAATCCCATTTCCAATTTAAGACTGCAGAATAAACCATTTTAGTCTGCATTTCTTATTACTTGCATACATTTGTACTGTTCAGTAATTAACAAACTATCACCTTTTATTTGTGATATTAGAGGTGTTGTTATTTTTTTAGTCTCTGTTCTTGCTCACAATGTGAGGGGAGATCAACATTCAAAAGGAAAAATGTAATCCACACCGAATTGATCTTTTTTATCCTGTTGAAACCAGAAATGCGTGCAATGCCTTCAATATGTCTGCCTTTACCTTGTGCTCCCTCAAAATTATCTACTACATGTCATTGAGTATTCTGGGCTTGGATTAATTAGACGTTTGATCCTCCTGGTGGTGATGAAGGCTTTTTCCTTGCTATTTTATCTGTGATTCTAGTAAGCCTCCCTATTATTTTCAGCTGTTGTGGAAGTTGCCATCTAACTGTGTTCATGTTTCTCTCCTTAGAATTCCAGAAGATACATTGTTTCCAACTTATTTTAGGGACCTTCCTGATGACAGCAATTAATTCCAGAAAAGTTCCTAGTTGTTGTGGTGTTCCAGAAACATCTCTAAAGAATGAGAGGACGTACTCGAAATCATGTCAGTGCTGGTTACGCTTCTGTGGCCAAAAAATATTTTGAGTTTCTGAAGGGTGCCTGCTGTTAAAGGCCGTCATATGCCTGATGTCACTATTACAGCACCTCTTTATTTTCTAGGTAAGTAAAAAGATACGATGTTTCTAAAAAATATTTCTGGAATATTAAGGGGCACATTTCTTTTGCCTTTTTTAACAAAACCATGTCTTTTTATTGCTGATTAATGTTGTCAGCAAAATGAAGGTCATTCAAATGTGTTTGGCCAGTGAGATGTCTTGTTGCCATGTATGATTATCTTCCTCTTGATTCAGACAATAAAAATGCAAACAGTAGCAGGGCATAACAAAGCCTTGTTTTACTCTTTAGCTTCCTGTGCTAATTCTTGGATGATGATGATCACCTCTGTATAATCAGTATGATCATAAAGGACTTGGAGCATTTTGATTATGTTGTCCTAGCACTCCCTAGTATTTTTTTTTCAAAAAGCTATTTCTCAAAAGGTATTTTGGATAGTAGTACTTTTTGTTGTAAAAATTATTTATCATTCTACTGTGAGTAGATTGAATATGTATATTTTGTGGGATTATTTTTCCCACCTCCAAAACCCAAATTATTTTTGTTTTACTGAATAAAAACGTACAAAAAATAATCCACATTTATGTATCATATAGTTGGAAAGAAAAATTATACAGATACATAATTACTAGATATATGTAAAATGGAGAAAAGAAACCTCTAGAATAGGTTGAATTATCACCTTATTAAGTATAAGTGTATACTGCTAAAAATTTTCCCCAAAAAATCTATATGTAGACATCTGTAATTTCTGTTCTCCAGTCTGCTATCACTGCAGTCATCAGAGTCACAAAATGTGTACAATATCTCCAGCAATGTCATACCTCTGGCCTACATGTGCTGCAGTGTTTGACTTTGTTCTCTTCACGATACCTGTCATCTACAAAGCAGACAGCCTGCAGCTTTCCCAATCTGGCCATTTTTGGATCTTGGCAGAACACTATGAAAGCATGGGGGCTACTTGTCATAATCATCAACACTTAATTTTTTGTATTTTCAGACCATCGCAGGTAAGAACAGAATGCAATACTTGATATTTTGAAATAGAAATTAAGATACATTTTGGTTGGAGATGTTTCACACAGCTCTTTCTATATCTGGATGTATCTGCAAAAAAAAAATCAGATGATTTCTAGCTCTGTCTTACTCTTCATCTTTCGTAGAGTTTTACTCTTAAAAACTTAGCATCGAATTTGTAGCTAGCAGAAAAGATAATACTTTCAAACCTTAAGCAAGTCAAGTCCAATTGTAAAATGCAGCACAATACTGCAAAGAACAGGATGTACTGGTAATTTTCATAGAAGTCAACACTAGTTATCTTCTAACAAAATATTGAAAATTTACAGATACCAGTCCTTTAGGAAAACATTGTGCAATTAATTCCTACTGTAGATGTGATATGATACTATACAGTATTTATGTCTAATGCATAGTTGATATTGTAATAATACCATTGTCAATGCTTCAAATATACTTACTGCATTTGATAAGGTAATATCAAGCAGTTAGGAATGGATTGGCAAGCCTGGTTCAACAAGTCACAAATCTACGTGTGAAGCCAAGTAGTTCCAGGTGAAAGCCTTCATGATATCAGGATGTAACAAAACTAGAAAACAGAATTTGGTTCATCGATCTGGAATGAAAATGAAAAATATATATATCACATATATAAGGTATTTTTTGTATATACTTGATACACATGAAAAAATGATAGCTTTGCATTGCTTCTAGCACCTCTCTGGGCAACCTGTTCCACTGTTTCACCACCCTCATCATAAAAAATTTCTTCTTTATACATAGTCTGAATCTACCTTCTTTTAGTTTAAAACCATTACCCCTTGTCCTATCGCAACAGGCTTTACTAAAAAGTCTGTCCCCACCTTTCTCATAGGCCCCTTTTAAGTACTGAAAGACTGCAATAAGGACTCCCTGGAACCTTCTCCAAGCTGAACAACCCCAACTCTCTCAGCCTGTCCTCAGAGGAGATGTGTTCCACCCATCTGACCATTTTTGTGGCCCTCCTCTGGACCCTCTCCAACAGGTCGGTGTCTTTCCTGTACTGAGGCCTCCAGAGCTGGACACAGAACTCCAGGTGGGGTCTCACCAGAGTAGAAGGGCAGAATCACCTGCTGCAGAATCACCTGGCCAAGCTCCTTTTGATGCAGCCCAAGATACAGCTGTCTTTCAGGGATGCTAGTGCACATTGGTGGCTCATGTCCAGGTTTTCATCCACCAGTACCCCCAAGTCCTTCTCAGCAGGGCTCCTCTCAATCCCTTCATCCCCTAGGCTGTGTTGATACTGGAGGTTGCCCTGACCCATGTACAGGACCTTGCACTTGGTCTTGTTGAACCTCATGAGTTTTGCATGGGCCCACATCTTAAGCTTGTTCAGGTCCCTCTGGATGACATCCTGTCCTTCAGGTGAGTCAACTGCACCACTCAAGTTGGTATTATCTGCAAATTTGCTGAGGGTGCACCCAATCCCACTGTCTATGTCATTGACGAAGGTATTAAACAGTTCTGGTCCCAATACAGACTCCTGAGGGACACCACTCGTCATTGTTCTCCACTGAGCCCTTTCGGTGTCACCACCCAGTCAGTTCCTTATCCACCAAACAGCTCATCCATCCAATACATATCTCTCCAATTTAGAGAAGGATGTTGTGGGGGACCGTGTCAAAGGCCTTACAGAAGTCCAGATAGATGACATCCATCTCTCTTCCCTCGTCCACTGATGTAGTCACTCCATCATCGAAGGCCATTAGATTGGTCAGGCAAGACTTGCCCTTGGTGAAGGCATGCTGGCTGTCTTGAATAGCCTCTCCGTACTCCATGTGACTGAGAATAGCTTCCAGGAGGATTTGTTCAATGGTCCTCCCAGGCACAGAGGTAAGGCTGACAGGTCAGTAATTACACGTTCTCATTTCTACCCTTTTTTAAAAATGGGTGTGACGTTTCCCTTTTCCAGTCACCAGGGACTTCATCTGACTGCCATGACTTCTCAAATATCCTGGAGACTGGCTTGGCAACTACATCAGCCAATTCCCTCAGGAGTCTGGGATGCATCTTGTCAGGTTGCCTAGGCATACATGTGTTCATTTTCCTCAGGTGGTCAAGAACTTGATCTTCTCTAACAGTGGGAGGGACTTTGCTTTCCCAAGTACCTGCCTTGTGGTACATCCCTTCAAGAAGTGTGCCAGTGAAGAATGAGGCAAAAATATACTGAGTACCTCAGCCTTCTCCTTGTCCATTTTTACCAGTTTACCAGTCATGTTCATGAGGGGGATATACTTTCATCACAGGGAATATGCTTTTTTTGACCTTCCTTTTCTGGCTGACATATCTATAGAAGCCCTTCTTGTTATTCTTTGTCTCCCTTGCCAAGTTCAGGTCCAGCTGTACCTTAGCCTTCCTGACCTCATCCCTACACAACCAGGAAGTATCGCTATACTCTTCCCAGGATACCTGTCCCTGCTGCCACTGCCTGTGCATTTCCTTCTTACCCTTTAGTTTGACCAGCAGCTCTTGACTCATCAATGCTGGCCTCTTGCCTTCCTTTCCTTGTTTCTTACAGCTGGGGATCGAGAACTTTTGCACTTTATGGAAAATATCCTTAAAGATCTGACAGCTCCCTTGTCCCTGAGGGAAGTTTCCTAGGGGGTCCTATTGGCTAACTCCCTGAAGAACTGGAAGTTGGCTTTCCTAAAATTCAAGGTCATGACTTTACTCTTTGCCTGACCCATTTCTCTCAGGACTGAGAACTCCACCAGTGCTTTATGACTGCGGCCCAGGCTGCCTCCAATCTTGATGTCACTGATTAGCTCACTTGCTTTTGTGACCAACAGGTCCAATTACACATTCCTTCTAGTAGGGCTATCTATTACCTGACTTAAGAAATTATCCTCAGGGCACTCCAGGAGTCTCCTGGATTGCATACAACTCACCGTGATACTTTTCCAGCAGATGTCAGGGTGGTTGAAGTCCCCCAGCAGGACAAGAGCCTGCGAGCATGATGCCTCCTGTTGCTGGAGTAAGAAGGCTTTGTCAACAGTCTCACCCCAATCGGCTGGCCTGTAGTAGACACCAGCCACAAGACTCACTTTGTTGCCTCAGCCTCCAATTCTTACCTGTAAGCTTTCTACCTGCTCATGGCTATTCTTCAGAGACAGCTCTTCACAATCTATCAATTTTTTGACGTAGAGGGCAACCCCTCTGCCTCTCCTTCCTTGCTTGTCCCTTCTGAACGGCTTGAAGCTATCAACAGCCGCACTCAACAACAGTAACAGCACTACTTTAAAAATTCTAAAGGTTCTGCGTGTAGCTTTGACTTCATATAACCCCTTCTTTAAGCAAGTGAATCCTAAAGTAGGTGTCATTTTAAGATAAGTTTTCAACCTTATTCCAGAGCTGAAGTTCTGATTTAGGTACCTGAAAATCTATGAGCCAAAAATTACAGTTAGTTAATCACAGGTGGAACTAACGCTACTTAATGCTAAAGTATGAACAGTTTTAAAATTCAGAAACCGAAAGGTTTTGTACATAACATTGTTACGTGTTTTTTAAACCACTGTGTTTAAGGTACCTGTGGGAATATTATGGAAGACTGGTGCGGAGAATTGTAAACACATTCAAGTGACTTGCACCTGGGGTGTAGAAAAATGTATCTATCACACTAATTTAGTTTAGTCT
Organism: Pampusana beccarii; assembly: GCA_013399365.1. Lineage (NCBI taxonomy): Eukaryota > Metazoa > Chordata > Aves > Columbiformes > Columbidae > Pampusana > Pampusana beccarii. The sequence goes on from VWYH01010293.1 coordinate 244,121, forward strand.
TGTGTGCTTGACAAGTGGAACCTCTGTGTTAGGCCTGTGATAGACTCAGAGGCACCTTATTGAACACGCTCAAGATTCCTGCTCATCTGTGGAGAGGACCAAAGCACAGTGGAAAACCCTGAAAACAGCAGAATCGGGATCCTCTAGCATGGACTGAGCTCCCCAGTGCCTGCATTCCTGATTGTTTGTCTCTGCCCAGGTGCTGCTTCAGGAATCCTCTGGTTCATGAGGTAATGAAAATAAATTTGTTTTTTGCATTCCGTCCCATGTTTTTGTGGTTGTTTCTGTGAGTTGCCTATGTCAGTTTACTCAGTACACCATTTGTGGGTAAAGTTGTATCATTCTGAATATGCCTAATACCAGTATAGCTATATCCCTGCCAGTGTGGAAATGGTTTTTTCTAGTATAAGCTTCTTCGTAACAATTTCAAAGCAACAAGACAGTTGAGGAATCATTTTAATAATACAGGAGAGTTGAAAGGCATAGCTTTTGCAAAGTATGCTTAGGTAAAGAACATCTTTATGCAGAAACTGCACTGAGACTTTTCATGTACATCAAATCAGCCACATATAGATGCCTGTAGAAAGAATCATTCACATTCCCTAAGGAATTTAAGTATCTAATGATTCTGATGAACACCAGCTGAGATTTTCAAGGGTCTTTAACAAGTTAGGTACATATCTCCCATTGCCTCCTTTATCTATTTAGTCACTTGGAGGAGGGGGGGAAGCTATTAAAGCTATTAGACTGTTCCTTTGTTTACAGTTAGTGATTGTTACTTGTTTTAAAGTCTTAACAAAAAAAAAAAAAAATCTGTAAAATTGCTGTTACTAACTACAGTAATGCAGTATTTTTTCTAGAAAAGTATTTTTCCAAAGTAGTAGTAATCTAAACTACAGGTCATAAAAGATTGATTTATATTGTTTAAGGATCATATTGTAGTTATGCAATTGTATATGCATGTAATAATTTAACTAATGAAAATATGCAACTAAAAAACCTACAGAAGGGTTCATAAGAGGTGGGGGCTAGCCTCTGAAACTTGAACTAAAGTTTTCTATACTATTGAACAAAACAAGCCAGTCTGAATATGATACTTTTATCTTTAGCACAGAGACTTTGAAAGTAAAAATGGTTTATTTCACACAGCGATTTAGCTCAGTTCAAAGACCCACACATTTAGGTTTCCTGCAGAGCTCTACTGCAAACGGAGACTGACAGATGAAACGAGCCTTTTCATTTGTGTTTTATTACCTGCCATAGCAGTCATTTATACCTGATCATATAAAAACATATCATAATTTTTATTAAAGCCCATAATTTAATGTCAAGATGTTAACCTTTCCCCATATTATTATTTATTTCTTTTAGTTTTGTGAATTTTTGGTTCTTAACTGTTCCAGCTAAAACCCTCATGTTTTGACGGCAGTTGCCCAGAATAAAATTGACATTTCTCATAAAGATTACATTCATTTTACCTTTTTGAAAAGCTTCTTGAACTTCAGAACCGCCCTCAGCTTTCTGCAATAGATGATTGGTTTTACCTATTTTTATACTTTTCATTCCTAAGTTTCAAAGCTACAATTAAAAGTCAGTTTGTTTTAGCTTTTTACCAGTCAGAAGCAAACAGGTAACTCATAAAAGATATAGAGTCAGTCTAATATATTTATAAACTGTGCAAAAAGCCTGTTGTTTTCACTCTATAGAGGAAGCCAAAGATTTCGACAGACTGGCAGAAAGAATTACTGATACTTTTTCTGTTGTTAAATTTCACTAGAAAGCTATAAATATTAAAGAGAAGGTTAAACAGAAGGTAAAAATTTGAGACCATTTTTCAGAATGCTTTGTTTGAATTTGACAAAAATAATTTCTTCTGACTATATATGGCTTTCATTTATAACAGTAAGAATCCAGTCACTACTTTCATATGAAGGCAATGAAGATGGAAAATTAAAGCAAAATTACATGTTACATTAAGACTCACTTTGTAAACATCAAAGTATCCATATGGGTTCCTTTCTTGTAAGTCCTTTTATCTGTAATGTGCTCCTCATTCATACTTTTGGACTGTTGTATTTTCCACTTTCAATTAGCAGAGCCTTTCAATTTAACAACATAAATTAAACTTTCAATTTAACAACTTACTGCAATACATCTTTTTTAGATGCAAGAAAAGCAGTTTGCTTGACCAAAAAGCACTAACTGTTAAGAAAATGAGAACCTACCAATATTTGATGATACTGGCTACAATTCAATAGCTACTCATATAGAATGTCGTCAAGCCTGTTACATGATACTTTCAGTATTTTTCTTATATTTATGCTCATAATCATGAATGCTATCATTACTTAAGCCTCACTGGGTAGTGATAATCTACTCTAAATAAGGAAAGACGGTATCTTAAAACCCACAAAGAATCATATTTAACATTTTTATCCTCCCAAGGCTATGCTGACAACAGAAATTAGTGCATACTCTCAGACAAATTGCATTAAAACAATGAGATATTGAATAAAAATAGTATTATTTAAGTTATAAAAAGTTCTACTTGAAAATATTTAATCCAAATAACTTATTTTTAGCACTGCCAGGAGAAATATGCAGTATATCTATAACTATGTTACTGAATTTCTGTTTAAAGCTGAACAAAAGTTATCTGCACTACTGCTTTTTATAAAGATTAGATGTATATGTGTGTGTATATATGTATGCATATGTGTATCTGCATGGTATTCTCATTCTGATGGACAAGGAGATGCATAAGAAGCATGGACAAGTAGTTCTTACGTTGTTATTTAAGAAGATGAGAATATGCCACTTATTACTAGCGGAAGATAACAGACCGACACGAGAAATGTGATTGATGGCTGATACATAGGAGCTGTGGCACAGAGCACACCAAATGTTCTAGCCACATGGCACAACAGGTGCTCTCAGAACTACAGCATGTACCACACCCTGATTACCATAGTAGAGGTATATTTTAATACTAAAACCAGACATTTATTTAGTCCTCTGGATGTTGTTGTGTAGCACAACTTTGAATGACTCCCTTATATGAGTTTAAGTATACATTTATGAGTAATAAAATTTTGTTTAATTGACATCTCTTTTACAACCTAGAAGTCTAGTAAGAAAATACCAATGTATACAACCCAAATATATATGCAGAGAATGACTGCTCTTTCTTACTGTGTGTGTAGGAGTCTTGTCAAAAGCAGACAGAAGTATCTTAATTTCCATTATGCTAAGACCCTTCTATGGTCTATGTCACAATGAGAGAGCCTTAGCAATGGCCTAGAAAATGTTCCTTGTGCAATTACCTTCCCACTCAGTAATGTGCATAATTCTGGGGTTTGTTTGCCTGGGATTACTTCTGTCCCCCATCTGATGCCCTAGGAGAAGCTGAGGTGCCAGCTAGCGTGTGTTACGTGTGGCTACTCCCTTATCCCAAGTTAGAAGAGCCAAGGTTGTTAAGAAGCCTAAGAGCTAGACATGAAAACCCATATGAAAATCCTCCGATATAAGCCCTATAGAAGATCCTATATGATCTCAGTGCACGTGGAGTACAGAACTGTTTGGAAGTCAGGTTAAGCCCTTTTTTTAGGGGGTAGAATAAGCTACAAATAGCACTGATCACAACAATATTTTTTTTCCTTTAACAAAAATACACTGTGTTCTTTTCTCTCTTCTACCCATATTTTTATTCAATATTTTATATCAGCTTTTCACTGAATGAAAAAAAAGAAAAAAAGCTTTTTTAGCAATTTAAAAGACTTCTGGTGCAGATATACACCAGTCTTCCAGTTCATGGTAATAACAAGAGAAAAAAGCATAGGCACAGGGAATTTAACAACCATTTTCTTCTAAAGTAAGACATGTAAAGCAAAAGAACTAAAGCTCTGTTTTCAGAGTTTTGCTTTTACCTTGACATGGATGAACTTTCACAGATACAGAAGAAGAGAGAGTTACACCTAAGAAGAGTGTAAAAAGAACAGGAGCAGGGCCAGTTCAAGGTTGAAACAAGGTTATCTCACAAGTTCAATGCAAAACTATTAGAAATCAGTGGCATTGTTTTTATGGAATTATATAATTATTGAATTAAATATTGTCTCAAAGTGGCCATTACTGAAGAGCAGTGTAAAAGGAAAGAACAAAATATAAGAAAGCTGTAACAGGCATATTTAGTGTATTGCATATACGTATTCCATCCTATGTTTCTCCCGTGTAATACTTCCGAATGCAAACCAGTGCAGAATGTAATTCTCTAGTTGCATTTTCTGGGAATTAGAGCCCTATTTAGGTCAGTTTACGTACAGTAAAATTTTTGCAGTGTGTGGCCTTCTAACCTGCCAGAATCCTAGCTGACACTTAATAAATGGATATCTGAATATCTTTTCCTGAGCTGCTTCATGGAAAAAAATCAGCATCATTTTTAACTGTGCATATTACCCAAAATAGTTCTGGAAATAGATGTTGATTGCTTGAGAAAAGTGGTTTTTAACTGCTAACAATACTAAGGCAATTTCAATAGCTGAATTGCCTCGAATGTTACCATACACTGGCTTCTATGTAAGTCATTTGGATTTCTTATCAGCAGTTATCTCAGTCATTATCCAGAAAAGAAAATATCTTAGATTACATATTTAAAGCTTTGCAAAGAATCACAGCAAATCTCTGCAACATAAATAACTTAATGGTCATGACTTTTATAATTACATTAATTTTTCTTCCTTCATTGTGCTCTTGTTCAGACATGCTGAACCATTTTTAAGACGTTAAATATCATTGATTGGTTCATGTTTGTGTTACTTCACTGTTGATTTTAATTTTATTCACTTGAGGCAGAATAAAAAAAAAAGGTGAGAGGAAAGTGGCTATACAGTACATTGGTTGTTTGGTTTCCAATTTATCTCTACCTCTTAAAAGAATTATGAGAATGTATACGCAAAATTTTCATACTATTTTCCATCTCAGAAAGTCTATTCAAATATTAAATTATCTTTTCTGGTTTCTACAGGTTATTGTTTATTAGTCTGATGCTGTTCTAATTGATTTCTGCAGCAAATGTCCACGGAGTCAAGATTTTTCATTTTAAGCAAGCTAGATGTCATACCTGGATAAGAACGGACAAGGGACGTTTACATACCAACAAACGACTTTGGCAGCACAGATAGTTTGTCTGCTTATTAGTAATTCACTCACATGCCAGAGGTCAAAATGACAAAAATTTTAAGTGAGGATCTGGATTATTTATTCAAGATAAATTCAACAATGCTGTCAATAGTTTCCTTAAAATACTGCTAATATACTTAAAAAAAAAAAAAATCTGAGAAACATGGCAAGGATAAATGAAAGATTGATATTGGAAACAATTACTGTGACCAGCTAGTATCATGTAAATTTATTAGTCACAAGAAAAATGACTGTAGACAATGATGTTTTTACCTTTCTTCTATTTAAACAGGTAGCCAATATCTGGAGTCTTTTTATTTCCAGGAATATGCAATCTGGACCAGTTATCTTCTGATACAATCAAATGTAATTTACAAAAATCCAGAGGAAGCTAAACATAGTAGGAACAAAACTCAAGCTTCTCTATTGAATTTTCTGTTCTTTTTCTTTTTCTTTTTTTTTTTAAACAAACAAATAAACTTGGCTGAAGTAATGCTAGGTGCTTGTCTCACTTTCTGCTGTCCTTCTGCTTATTTCTGGTTTCTTCGTTCCATTACTAATGCAGCTGCAGCTATTAGTACGTTAGCCTCTATATTTGTAGACTATTCTAAACTGATCCCTCGGTCCTTACTCTTAACAAAATTTCGGCCTCATATGGTAGCCTCTGATCTTAAAGTTATTGCTATAATAACTGGAATTACCTAAGCTTACCTAAGCTTGAATGAAAGGGTATAACACGGTTATTGAATTTAAGTAGATCTGTGATGGAACAAATGCATACATGGAGGGAAAATCAAGGGGAAAATCTTGGTAGTCTGGAAACACTATTGGAGTGAAATTGTAATGTAGTTTTACTTCAAAATTACTCTCTCGGTAGTTTGTTTTCTGTTGTTTGTAATACATGGTGAAGGGATAAACCATGGCACAGAATCCATCAATTTTGAAACAATGACAAAAGTTAAACTGCATCATGGAACAGTATTTTTATTCAGCAATTTTGAAACTTAGAGTGGCAATTCATAAATTATGCCAAATGTCATATTCTCAAAACTCCTGCCTTTTCCACAGCGTCACCAATCTCTTTCCTCCTTAAGAAGACCATCTTGAGAAGATTTATTCTTGCTTTTTTCTCTCTTTCTCTTGGCCTCCAAACCAACTTGCGACTTAGAATCGCTAATTGCCAAAGAAGAATCTTGTAAAATACATTTTGGAAAATCTGACTAGCGAGAAGACTAATTAATTTATCTTTACATCACTAATTCTAAGAATTCCTGCCTTTCTTCATGAGCTCCCTTGCCTGATCATGCAGATGTCAGTGTTCAGATTAATGCTGCTTCCACGTATTCTTTGCATCCAGACTTTATGTACAAGACTTAATTCAGCATTAATTTTAAAATGTAATTGTCTGTTGTGGTGGGTTGACCTTGGCTGAGGGCCAGACACCCACCCACCACTTTCCCTCCTCAATAAGGCAGGGGAAGAAAATAGGATAGAATAGCTCATTTATTAAGTTAAGGACAGGGAGATCGCTCACCAATTAGTAGCAGGCGAAAGAGACTCAATTTGGGGAAAATTAGTTTTTTGGGTTTTTTGGTGTTTTGTTTTTTTTTTTTTCCCAGTTAAATTGGAGTTGGATGGTGAGAAGAAAAGACAACAACTAAATCACCTTCCCCCTACTCCAGCCCTTCTTCCCAGGCTCAACCTCACTCCTTCGTTCCCCACTCCTCGATCTCCCCCTAATAAGCAGTGGGGAAGGAATGATGAATGGGGGCTGTGGTCAGTCCACAAGCTGCTGCTCCTTCCTCCTCATGCTTTTCCCCTGCTCCAGCATTAGTCCTGCTCATGTGCTGCAGTCCTTCAGGATAAACCAGTTCCAGCATGGACTCTGCATGACCCACAGTTCCTTCAGGATGCATCCACCTGTTCCACCATGGGGCCTTACAGAGGTGCAGTATGGATACCTGCTCCACCATAGTCCTTTCCACCAGCTGCACCTTTCCCTGGAGCACCTCCCCCCTTTCCTCATCTCACCTGGGTGTTTGCAGGGTTGTTTCTCATGTTATTTTTGTTCCTTTTTCTGTGCCCAGCATTTCCTTTCCTTCCCTAACTATATTTTCCCAGAGGTGCCACAAGTTTGGCTGATGGGCTCAGCTGTGTCCTGTGGTGGGTCCATTGTGGAGCTGTCTGTGTCCAGGACAGGGCAGCCCCTGGACTTTTCTCACAGAAGCCACCCCTGTAGCCTCCCTGCTGCCAACACCTTGACACTGACACTCACTACATCTATACATAATCCCTCTTTTCTTGTAGCACTTCTAAGATTTTAAAAGTAGGGCTAACTTCCCCAATTGAAATAGTATATTTATTTGGAATCCATCAATAACTTAATTTAAAATTGAATCTTAGTGATTAAGCTGGAAATGTGCTCTCTGAAGCTTGTAGTAGTGGGAGGTGTGGGATTTGCTTCGCGTGTGGCAAGCTGTATGAGCTGTATAACATTATTTCCTATCCCTAACTGATAGTGGTAACTCCTTATTCTTAGTCTGGAAAAAACCTAGATGTTTATAAGCTTGTTATGCCCAGCACTCATCCCCATTATTTTAAGAGTAATGAGGTTTTTTTTTTATTTTTCATGAACCTAGCAACAATTGACTGAGGCTCTGATACCCATGAACTCTTATGCTTGATGTACAGGACTGAGAATTACATTGTTCTGAGAATGCTGCATTTCATGCTCTGCTTACAGTTTTTATCTAGCTACTATTTAATAAGTAGCTAGTGATAAAAAATATTATATACTATACTTCTCCATCCTAATCCGGTATTTATCAAACTGAACTGTGTGCCGTGAGGTTTAACTCAGTGATCTTATCTCATTATTTATTTGAGTAATACTCTAGTGATGGAGAGTTGCGCTGTGCTCCTCTACCACATGTCGCATGGCACCTCCTGGTACAAGCAGCCCCACTGCCCTCAGCAGTTTCTCAGTGAGTATGGGGCTGGGCAGGAAGGGAGGCAGGTCCTGGACACGTTAAAATAATATTCCACTGTTGCGCACCCTGTGGATAAAGCTTAATGGGAGTTACAGCAGAGGAATGTCACCTCTCGTACAGGTTTTCAAGGAAGAACTTCACCTTGACTCGGAGGGCAGAGATGCCACCACCTCCAAAGGTAGGAGGATGCACCCTGTCTCTTAAAGGTGAAGGAAGTGGTGTCTCAGCTTTATGCAGCATATCTGTTTTGCTTGGAAATACATAATGAGAATCTCCATTTTACAGGTGGGATTTTGTGTCACAGAGGGAGGAAATGATTTGTGACAAACCACATAGCTGAAACAAGGAATTGCATATGAATTTTTGAAAACTTAAGCCAGGACCTTTTCCTGTTATCTTGTTTGTTTGTTTGTTTGTTTGTTTTTACTGAAAACGCACTGATATTGCAAATGAGGATGAATATTAGAAAAACATCTATTTTTGTGCTTCATTTCTATGGTTATCAAAATGCCCTAACACGGGCTTAGACAGTCATTAAATTGTATATTTTTATTTGAATTTAAGTAGGATAAAGTTCAGTAATGTTTGTTCCCTGAAGTTTGACCTGGGCTTGTTTCTAATTTACCAACCCTAATATTTAAGCAATTCAAAAGCTAATGTTGTTTATATGTGTTGGATGCTAGTAATTCTGTTCTATTGTATAAATATATATTTACACTGCGAAATTCTTATGAAGTTGAATTAAAGCCAAATGTAAGCATCAGGGTTAATTTTTGCACATTTCAAGCACATATCAGAAGAGAAGAGTAAAATTGGTCATTATGAGTACATAGTGATGAAAAATGGCTAGACACAATAAAGGATAATTTCTTTGGTTTCCAGAGCATAATGGAGTATGAATCATATTTAAAATTAATGGCTGAGAAGACAGATCATGATTTGAATGTCATCAGTAGCTATTTTACTCCTCCCTAGAGCAGCAACAAGCGTTTTATGAGAGATGAGTTCCTGCAAACAAGCCCTTCTAAGCTATCTGAAAGATCCTCATTTATGATAGACCTTTAGAAAATGTTTTAATTTTACTTTTTTCAGTGCTTGGAGTAGGGGGAACAGACAGGGAACGCCACCTCACTGTCCAACAAGTAACATGCAATTAATTGTTTGCAAATAATTTTGTTAATGTAACTTCTTCGGAGGGTAATATCAGCAGTGCATGTCCTCATCTTCAGATGCTGTGAAGTCCTCCCTTATCCTTTTCTACTTCTAAAATAAATTTGAAATTATTTCAGTGACTTCTGGTATTTTCACTTTTAGACAGTGATGCATCCTCGAGCCTTCATTTGAAGCACCACACCAACACTGATGTTTGGCACCCTGGACGTGCTGACACGTTCTCACCCTTTGCTGAAGTGCTCATTTGTGTCCACGTGTCCGGCCACTGCAGCACTCATGCCCGGACAAATCTTGCCTCACCTGCAAAAGCTGCTCTCAGATGCACATCTGCATCCATCCAAACCTGATCCATGTGCAGTGCATATACCCTGAAGCCTTTGACCAACAGTAGGGCAGTGCCTAACGTGAGTGCTTCTTAAAGCACCTATCTGTTGAGCATTTCTTAATGTGTTTATTCTTGTACACAGGGAATGCATTGCAATGCCACTTGTTTGAAAACAGAGCATTTGGCCAGGGTGGCTTCTGCTTGTTGGTGGGAAAGGAAAAAGGAAGTGAAAAAGCGTAACGCAGTATCTCTCTGGGGATAAAAATGGTACTTGACCTGAGCATATTACAAAATAAATGGACCTCGGAGTCTGTGCCAGGACTCATATTGGTCATTATAGAAATAGCACAGTAGAGGAGGAAGACATGCTATTGTTTCCATTTAAGTTAACCTCTAAATTCTGTTACATTATAATATAATCTGGTAGGCAATAAGTAAAGATAACTTGTCAACAACGAGTCTTTTTTCCAGAAGAAGGCATCCTGATGTTTTTGATAGTTAAAGATATTGAACAACAACGAAAGAAGAAAACTGAGGACTCTTCTATGTATATATGAAGTAATTAATGCTCTTTGATTTTCAGCATCAGTGACAGTCCCATATTGAAAGTTGAAGACTGCTATTGGAGATCAAACTTTTAATAAAAGATGAAGTATGCTTTTTGTTTTAAAGGACTGTAGGTAAGACCTTTTCTGACATTCAGACTTCGTGTTTACTGAAGCTGTTATGTACTTTTTGTTCACAGGCTGTTCTTAAACTGTTGGAGTTATTATAGTGGTGTATTACCTTCCATTCTTTGCACCAAATCTCTCATGGCTCATTTGCCGCTCACGATAATATTCTGTGAGATTGTTTTCATTTTTCAGTAACTTATATCCCAGAGTATCTCAAATTTAGCCATAACTGTATTTCACTGGCAGGTTCTTCTCTCCTCATCCTTTTGGAATTGCCTCTTGAAGGGAGCACTCATAAAGCATGGCCTGTTAGGATTTTAGTTTGAAGGGCCTGCTGAATTATACTGTTTCAAATCGGCATGAAGGCAGGATGACAGGCTGAAAGCAGGCATTGGAATGGTTCATTCTTACAAACAAAGATAGACCAGAGGGGATACTTTCATGTATAATACCTAAAATAATAGTCTGACATCTGGTTTAGGGTGTCATTCTTCATGCTGCACCATCCTATTTATAGCCTTGTAATGTCAGAAAAAACACTTTCTACTGTATTTAGGTTCTCTTATACTTCGGCAACATCTAGAAAGATACAGAAGCTATTCTGTAAAAGGTAGCTGAAATTTTCTTGAAAGATGTTTCCCTTTATGTCATTACAGTATATTGTTTCGCAGAAGCTGAAATGGGTACAGTGAAAGTTAAAGACTCTAATGATCTGTAGCCTGGCAACTATAACAGTGGCCTGAGGTTTGGAAGGCATGTACATGCTCAAATTCTTGCTCCTGGGGAGGTATATATATGTAGATACACACACACATGCATATATATATTTTTTATATACATATACATAAAATAAAAACAATAAAAAAGTAAAATAGTCTCTCTGCATGCTACTTTTGTACATCCTAAGACATGGTATCCTAACCATCACATGGCAGGTTTCTGTCATCTTAATGAATAATTTCTGGAACAAAAAAGAAAATATTTGAATGCATACTCCCCCACCACTGTTTTGTATAATTTCCTTATTGCAAAGAGACTAGATAACCTTATTACTTATTTTAGTGTGATGAAAAGCTAAATGTCAATACATTGGAATTTAGAAGATAGGATTGCTGTCTCTTGATCAGTTATAAGGGGTTATTATCCATTCGCTCTACTGGATAGGCTTGTGAACTATGAAGAGTAACTCTCTGCTCCTGGTGGCTCCTCAGTTATCAAAGTGCAAGAGCTGTGGGAGAGTACTTCTCTTTTCATACATGGAAGACTGGAAAGGATGGTAATAGTGGGAAGTTCATGGGGGCATGAATAAATGGAAGGCATCCTCTAGTGTGGGAAGACAACCAATGCAAGCTATAATCTAAGTAGTCTAAACTGCTACATCTAAAAATAGCTGTCTCTAGGCATTTCTCTGTTACATTTCTCATTTTGTATAAGACATATCTGGTACGGGATTGTACTACGGTAAGAGTGGGTCTGATGGTTTTAAAAGCAACCCAAATGAAACACGAACAGCTAGTTTCAATGCTCATAGAAATACATTAGAAAAACATTGCACAGAAGCAATAATTTAAAATCCCAAACACGTTTTTTCCCCATTAATGATATTTTAAAATGCAGAAAGCACTTCTGTGAAGCATGAAGGATGGTCAGGGTTAGCTAATGAGGCTGATAGGTACAATTGCTGCATGCTTGATCCGTCTTAGATCCTAATGCTCATTTGGACATGTCTTATTATTGTGTGGGTGTTAAGTCTGTCCAAGCTCATAATCAATAGATATCCGGTCATTCGGAGTGTTTATGCCTCTATCTTAAAAGCTGGAACAAAGTGGTCAGGATGTAGTTTGCTAGGTTCATACAGAAAATTTCTCATAGAAAATCTGAGCAAAATAATTGCTGACATTAACATGGGAGTCATATGAGCTATGATAATGATACGGATAATGAAGCCCATGCCTCTGGCCATCACTTTATCACCTACAGGGTCAGCAAAGAATTTATTCAACCCTGAGCTGCATTTTATAATTGGCTATTTGTATCTGGAAAGATTTTGATTCTCAATGGTAGCTACAGTTATCCTTCACGGACTGTAAAAGGGCCTAACTGCATCAGAAGAAAGAACGGTGGGGATCTACTGCCAAACTGCTGGAAAACAGTTTTCAGTTTTAAACATATGGATGTTTGAGGTTTAAAGGGAATAGCTTGAGCTGACAGTTTAACAATAGCTTAGCAGATTTATAAAAACTGTATATCTGCCAAATGATGTTAGCATGAAGTTGCGTGAACATACTGAGCGAAGTGGGGCAGTGCTTTGCTAAATGTACTTTTGTTTTGGTGATGTGACTCTTCAATCTCACAAAAGGGGAGGAATTTCCCATCTTTCAATCTGCACTGAGTATCCTGTCACATCACATTAATAATAATCCCCCTAATAACAGGATGCTAACTAGTCAAGGACTCTCGAATGCCTGAAGGTTAACAGTACGATCTTTTTTCAGTTATTTGCTAAAAACTGAATTCAACATGAGATGTGGATATGATTCACTCAGCTGTGTTCAGATGCCTAGCTGAGAACAGAATTCAGGAGTCTAAGGTAGCTTATACCTTATGTCCCTCTAGAAAGCAATTCAGCCTGCATTTCTTTCTCTGTTAGCTGTATAAAAAGCTCAGGGAGAGCATGATTTTAAGCTAAGCTGATTTTGCAAAGACTATCTGACTTGGGTTTAGTTATTCTGAGTTTACTGTCCCAGGAACATGGGCACAGGTGTCTGCCAGTATAAGTAAGTTAAAATGACACCCAAGGCAAAGAATTGGTGAACGTCACCAGACACCACTGCAAATTGTGGCTTACTGCTTAGTGAGACCTGTGCCACCCTTCCAAGGAAGAGGAGCAGAAGAGCTGTTGTGCAGTTGCCTGTAGCATCTGAGCTGACAAGGGATACTCTTACCTGCCATTTTACACCCAGGGCAGTGCTAGGTCACCATTCCCAAAAGCATGTTCTTCCATTCAGCCACCTGTACAAGCTGGAAAAAAGGTGCTAATAGCCAAGAGGTGACTAGAAAGGGTTTCTTAATGTATCCCTTGACTTGCAGTCATTGTTCAAACATGACAGAAGAGCTTAGCTGGACTGGTTCACGTCTGACTACCAACCCAAAGAATTACCAGATTTCCACTGAGGCATTTCAGTAGTTCAGGTTAGATGCTTAGCTATAGCAAAAGTACTTACAGCAGACCTAGGTTTCAATCATCTAGGTCTAAAATGTGATCCCAAATCTCCTGCTCGCTGGTTTCCTATGGTGACATGGCTTTTACCTGCATGTTTTTGAGGTAACAGCTCTGCTCCTGGGCTTACTGCTGTTTGGAGCAGCTGTGTTAGTAGCATGAGTTAAAATCAGATCAAGATCCAGATAATGTCAACTCTGGTATAAAAACTGAGGATGCACAGCACACACCCACAAGACTACGTGGCTGTGGCTACTGTGTTCACTATGCTACTTTTCCTGGACACATAAGAATGAAGAGATTTTTCGTCTTTCAAGAAAGTTTTAACATGGAAGGACATATCAGCTTAGGTACAGAAGCAGTAAATCAAATGAACTTTTAGCTATTCCAAATGTTTTTCTTATCTTAAATAAAACAAAAAAATAAACAAACAAACACCACAAACAAAAAACAATCAAGCCAGAAACAAAAGCAAACAAATCAACACACACAAACAAAAGCAAAGAAACAACAACAAAACACCCACAAAAAAAACCTTACAAGTGATTTATGACTCCAAAATCCCTCCACAAGCAGAATTTGACGAAGTAGATTCAAGTTTTCACTTAAACAGTGAAAAGTAGTAACAATTTTTTTCTCCCAAGCTTCCTGAACCAGAGATTTCCAGTCAGTTTTTAACATAATAATTTGTAAAGTATTCACTGACTCTTTTTTTAATCTAGCTAGCTATGTATTACTGATCTGAAGAGGTTCATTCAAACTACACATTACAAAAGTCTCGAGAACGGTGTAAATTTAAATATAAGTCTAAGAGTTCGGTTTTATAAGAATAAGATTTTACAAAATACAAGTGAAATAATTCTATGATGTTCTAGAATTCAATATCGTTTCAAAATGCATTGGTAATGAAGCTTCAAGGCAAAAATTGCAGCTATTGCATAACCTAGCAGGAAGGTATTTCAGTCATTTCTGCTTATCATGACAGCAGACAGGTGAGTCACATCTGAAGATTTCTATAAAGGCTAGTCATATGGTGGATCTGGGCCATAACTTTGCTAGGACCTCGCCAAACTATGCATGCTGTGTTTTTTACACTCCTACAGGACATCCCATACATGCTGCTTTTATCTAGTTTCCCCAGGAGCAGCTGCACCATCCCACTGTGGTTCTTAACTAGAAAAACAGCATCCAGCACCTGTCTGTCCTGGCAGAGAGCTGCAGCCTGCGGCCCTCCTGGGCTGACTTTAGGACAAGGACACAGTATTGCTACGACGAAGGATTTTCTTTAAGCTGGAACTGATGCTCCTAAGGGCTGAAACATAAATGTAAACTCAATGACCAGCTGATGTGGCAGGGAGAAAACAAGAAGTTGCTGCAGGTTTGTCCTACTGTCTGCACATTGTCAAATCTCAAGAGAATTTTGTATTAAATTTGCTGCCTGAATTTTTCCTAGTAACTGGAGGGTACAGTATCAGACAGTTTTACAACTGTAGCTGCTGCACTGAAATATTAAAGATTTTTTTTTTTCCTTGTACTTTGACCTGCGAGACAGGAAACTCCCTGTTCTGAGAATTAAAGCAGCAACGAAGTTTAGGTTTCAGTTTCAAGAAATGGAGAATGCTTGATAAGACAATTGCTGGGTTAAGTATTTGTTTCAAACCGAAAACGACTTGTGAGTAACATAGGCAGCTAAATTGCACCATCTGGAGCAAGAGGCAGATGTAAGCATCTTTATTTAAGAATCAATTTAGACATAATAATCAAAGATGTGTGGAATTAATTCGCTCATTTTCTGCAGGTAGCAAGATTCATGGGAAATAGCTTTGTTAGTTCAGAGTATATTTACGTAGCACATGAAGATTTTGCAGACTTCTGGAATAGATATTTCTAAAACATTTTATATAATAAATCCAGAACAACTGCTAATGTTAATAGGCAACACTGCCTAAGGACTTCAGACTACCTGACAGCCTGGACAAAGCACAAGCAGACACTTTAGACAGGCTGTAAGGAAGACTGAGAATTATAAGCAAGGCAGGGAAGTGACCTTTTATTGTGGCAGGGATTGAAAGTGTCACCACACACCTCAACACCACACATTGCACAGATTAGACTGTTATCCATTGACTACATCTAGACAATCTTGTTTTCCGTCTGGTATTCTGGGCCTTTCAACATTAAGTTGGGTGTTCAGAAACTGAGGCACATCAAATTGTCAGTCATCTTATAAATTTTATAGAGAAAGTGTTATTTTCTAAGAATACAGTAATTTTGTTTTCACAATACTAATTTGTTGTCCATGATTAATGATATAGTAATAATTTTTGTTACTGAGAATTACAGGGCCTGATTCACAAAATGACCGTTATTCATTCAATATTTACAGATAAAAGGAAAGGAGCACATGAAAAACAATTTACAGATGATCCTCAACAACTTTTTAAGCTTCATTTAAGTTTGGTCAAAGTGAATGTATACATATCAAGATAAAATAAGGCAGTAATCTATATATATGTAGGCAGAAACAGACTAAGATTTAAAGCCTCTTAGGACAAAAAATAATGAATGAAAAAGACTGCTTAATTAAAACTCTAAGTTGTGCACTTTTGAAAAGGTCCATCTATTTCACTGTAATTCATTTCCAGATGGATGGCATGCATGAGAAAGATTATACTCACAGAATAAAAGAAAAAGCTTTAGTGAGACCAAGGCAACCATTAGCAATGCAACCATTAGCACATTTATAGAGCTTTGATACAGAAAGATCTGTAAAAAGAGAGTGTTTAAAAGAAGCTGCCCACCAGAGAAACATAGAAAAGTTTAGATTTTAATATGGCTATTTCCTCGTGTCAAGAACTCTGATTTAGTTCCGAAGATATTTTACAGTCTCTCCAATTAAAACATGTGCATAAATATAAATGTGCATTATACTGCCTATCTAAAGAAACCTACTAGTTTAATTCTTGTGATGTGAGCTAACACACCAAGAAAGGACAAAATTATTTGTTCTTCAGTGGATCTTTGTCTCTAGTGAACAGCTAGTTAGCATCAGGAAGTGGGATTTATCACAGAGTCTAAAAATTAGGCCCTGGTAATTCTGCTTGGTGAAATTTAATTTAGATTTAATTAGAGATGGACTGGAGTCAAGACACATGTCTTCAATAAGCTGTTGTTAATACTGAAGGGGTAAAAGTTGCCTTTGTTTTATTGGACCTCCCTATTGATTGTGACCCATGAAAATTTGTCTTTTGGCTTAGCTGCCTGTGGCCACCACAAGCTCTCAAAACGGTGCCTGGGGCAGAATTAGTGCCCCTGTCAGCAGGGTGACAGGCATTGGTGTACGCCTGAGAAACAGGGGCTGGCGGTTTGTCAGTGTCAACATTGCTTATAAAAACGCAGTGCTAGGGTTTATTTCTCACAGACGGGGAATGAAACCACGGGCAAATAGCATCCTGATTGCTCCAGCCCTGGCACAGCTCTTTTCCTGGACCAGGTGCTCCCAGCCTCCCCAGTGCTGCCACCACGTTTCTAACTCTTCCTTGTGACGGCGCCTCCGGCTCAGGGTGCCCCTCTGCACTGCCCCTGGCGCACCAGAGGTTGTGTCCTGCAACCAGTTACTTTGGAGTGAAGCCCCACATGCTTGGACAGAGGTTTTCAGGTATCAGTGACACGTGTACCTTGGGCACAGGTTTATATGCAATACGGAGCTCCTTTTGGGACTAGCGTCTCCATCTAACTTCAGGAATTACAGTATCAGCAGCAGTACTGAGCAGCTAGAGCGCGTCCCTCTGGTCCTAAACTTGGTTTGTTACCTAATCCAGCTACATTTTGCATCGATTTCGTGGCAGTTATTTTCACATCTGAGAACAGAAACTGACTAACCTCTTTTTCTACTATTGATCACCACTAACTCTTTTATTTTTATTTTATAATGACTATCATTAAATTATAACTCTTAAAAAAGCATCAGTGTATTTTCCTATTGTCAGAAAAAAAGCTAAAATTCCCACCATAAGTCAAAACAAAACCAATCAATATCTAGGAGAAAGAAAAGCTAATCAGCAGGTTTAAGAAAAAGGCTTCATATTCTTGAAATATTTTCAGAATATTTTAACTTTTAAATTAGTATTTTTAGAAACATAAAGTGTCCAGTGCAGCATATCACTTCCTTCTCAGTTTAAAAAAAACCAAAAAACAAAAAACAAAAAACATAAAAATAAGTCTTTCCTTCCCCTGTGTGTTGACATGGCATTGTCTTGTCATCTGAGAATCCTGTAATGGCACTGAGCAGCCCAGGAGTGACTGAAGAGCACCTCCAAGCCCAACATTTTTTCCTGTCAGGCAATGAGGCTTGAAGTTTTAAAAGGATTGCTCTTGCAATATTGCCTCTTTCAGCAGTGTTGCGGAGCCTGAATACCTGTAGGTTGCTGGCTGACAATTGCTTTCTTATTTGTGATTATACCTTTTTCATTACATTTAAGAGCTTTGCTACAGATGAGTAGCATATGGTATTGGCTAAGGAGATGAGACTTTAATGAGATATAGAACGCAGCAACAAAATGCATGCCAAATTGCAATGACACGCTTGTGTTGGTAGCATGTGATGTTGTGAAATTAAATTTCTGGCAAGACAATACAAACAAACGCACTTCAGCATGCATGCAGTCACCAAACGTGTTTATAAGTTTGTCCAGGAGACAGGGCAAGTGGGGAGAAATTGGGGGGAGGATGGGTTAGGTTGTCTCCTTGTTCTGGTACTGATTTGCTGTGCAATTTCATAAAAGTAATTTCACATTTTTCTCTCATTTTGCACATACACATAATGAGGCATGGTATTACTTACTTGAAGATGTAGAGATAAAGTGATAAGTATGACTGCTGAGGCAGAAGGGTCTTCCGAAAATTGTTGCATTTATCTTACACATACGCAATTTCAAACAGATAGCTAAAGAGTAAAAATTACAGCTAAAAACAGTAGACTGTAAGTGATATGTGACTTGCTGTAACCTGAAGCCATGCATGCTATTTAATTAGGACCACTGAAAATTTTCCATCAGGGAATACAAGAGCCTGTCTTTTATTCAGCTCAAGGAGCAAATATTAAGCCTGTAGAAGGAAACAGATATCAGTACCTCTAAGTACCTCTGACACTTTGGCTTTCATGCCTGGACTCCCAAATCACCCATTTTTTGCAAGGAAGAGTAAAAGTAATAACACTAATAGTATTGTTGTGAGTAGTTCACAAGGTTTGGAAGGGTTTGGTAACATCATTACTCTGTCTTGGGAGAAATTAAAGAAACTAAATGTTAGATTCGTAGCCAAGGAATACAGATCCAACAGATATAACCTAGGTTGGCACCATTTGGAAGCGAAAATGAAGATATAACTGTGCCATTAAGTCTGCTCCATTGGGGTCCTTCCACCACTCTCTAAGCTTCCTCTTGCCCTCCACCAAATGCAGAGAAATGAATGTCAGAAAAGTAAAGTATGTAAACATCTCCTTTTCCTACCATCCTTAGGCAGAAGCAGACACCTAATTAAAAATAGTAGCTTTCATCCACTCAGCCTTCCCAAGGTATCCTGAGTCTTGTAGTGGAAATGTATTTTTTTAAAATAAAGTATATTTTATCTCTATGAAGAGTTTATTCACATCTGTTTCACCTTGACAAAGTTTAGAAAGCTAAAAGTAAAGAAAGCTTGCAGGGCAAGTTATCAAGAAATTGCTTTTTTCAGGTACAAGAATTTTCTAGGAAGTACCACTAGCTTTGAACTAGAAATGGTCTTAAACCAAAAGATTCAATCATCTCTGAACTTTAAGGAAATCCAGATGTCTCTGTGAACTTCGTGGGTTGTCTTTTATATCTGTTGTAGAATTTAAACTTGATCCTAAACCTGGATGCAATTTTACCTACTTAGAACAGGTCTGAACCAGAGCTGATCATTGCAATCCGTGTTCTAGTATACCTGGGGGAAAAAAATAATCTGTAGAACAGCAGTTGCAACATCCATAGCATATCTGTAAAATATACGAACTACAGGTGAGTGCAGATGTTCTAAAGATTGCTTTAAAGTAGGTAACTCTGGCAATTTAGCTTCAGGAGCTTGACACTGGCTAGCTCAGGTTATCAAACCAGATGGGAAGGTGAGTGTCACACCATGCTGATCTTCATGACGCTTTCAGCAGTCAGCAGTAGCCACATGAGGTAATTTAAAGCTATCTTCAATATGCAACATGGTGGCCACATACACATATTTGTGGATTATGCTGTGTCTTTTACCATTGATGTACTCTGTTAGCTGCTTTTAGAAAGATGGAAATCTCTGTCCTAATGCTGGTAGCAAAAAGCATTTTCTTTCACTTTGCAGAGCAACAGGCAACAATAACATCTTCTTATGTTAGTCATGGAGCAGAAGGAAAAATCAGTTTAATTTGCAGTGCAGATTTTCAGAGTACGCTTTTGTTTACTTGATTTTGATGACAGCAGCAAGCTGGATTGACACAGGATGGGCAGCCTGTGACTTCTGAGCTGCAAGCACGTACCGAGCAATCTGTGTGCACTTTCCATGTAAAAGTTCCGTTGTGGTTGTGTTGCCATGGGAAGGCCAGGTAAGTCAGGTAGATAATCTGAGTACCGTGGGCTGTTGAATTGAGGTTACCACCAAGCCAGCTCACATTAACTCCGAGTGGAGAGGTGAGGCCCAGAGAACACCTTTGCTATTTCCTATGTGTAAGTTGTTTTAAGAACTTCAGACTTTCAGTGTCTATGGTACACGCATTTGCTTTTGGCAGGGAGCTGTTAGGATCAATAAAGATTTGCCAGCTAGTTTCTAGAAAACAATATTTTTTCCATCTTAAGGAAAAAAATAAAAACGTGTTTTTGAAATCATTCAGACCGAGACCAAGGATCTGAGCCAGGCCTGTGCGGATCTGACAGTGTGGGAAGGTGACTGGAGAAGGAGCTGAAATACCCAGCTTGGCATTTTTAATCATACTTGCTCCCTTGTACTCCCTATTCATGCTTCTCTCCCTGCTGGCACACCGTTATTTATCTCTTACCTTGAGCCTAATACATTGTGCTATTCTGAGAGATATTTTCCAAAGGAGCTGCAGCGTCTCCTTGGGATGATGACTCCAGGTATAAAGATTCTTTTGTTCGCTTGGTTATGCACAAAGCATCATCTGTTTCCTTCTAATAGGTTTTTCTGCTAGGTAAGTGTCTTTTAACAATCAGAATTAGAAACAAATTATATTCAGCTATTTGGACCTTACGAAAAAAGAACTAAGACTGTCAGCCTTATGCCTTTGTATTTTTCCCTGTTTGAAAAGTAGGCTAAAGTACAAATGCTGCATCTTGCCCACTGCTCTCAAGAGTACATTAATAATGTTTATATAAATATATATTATATATGTATTTTTAAAATATATACCATAATCTGTATAATACATATATCATGTTTGCAGATGCTCCAGTGATATCAAGACAGTAAAATATATAGTAACAGGCTTTTTCAGTCCATCTAGCCATTGCACTGAATGAAGTCAAAGGTTATATATGTAGGTGACTTTTTTCAACAGTAAATGGTAGCTCTTCAATTATATTCTCACTGTCTTTATCAGAACTATCATCATCAGTAAGAAATCCTCACGTAGTTTCACACAATGGAGATTGTGCATCTATAATATGCAAACATGATTATCCATGAGTGTGGTACCTGGACAGCTATGTGCTTAGAAATTAGTTTTATTTTTTATTATAAAGGCAAAGAAGAACAAAACTTTGGGAAGGAGAGTTTCCCTTATTAAATATTTACCATTTCAGCTCCAGAGTCAGGAAAGGTAAGCTCTGAGTCATTACTTTTTATTTTTAGTATCCAATCTACTTGGAAATGAATGGAATGCAATAACCTTTAAATCCCTTTAGAAGTTGTGAGTTACACGAAATCATTTATTTGAAAAGTGCCATGAAATAATGGAGGGCGTATTGGGTTTGCATGGCAAGGTTTTGGTAGTGGAGGGGGGGCTACAGGGGTGGTTTCTATGAGAAGCTGCTAGAAGCTTCCCCCATGTCTGATAGAGCTGATGCCAGCAGCTCCACAATAGACCTGCTGCTGGCTAAGGCTGAGCCCATCAGCAATGGTGGTGGAGCCTCTGTGATAACTTGTTTAATAAGGGGGAAGAAAAACCGATAACCTGCATGACTGTATCTGGAGAGAGGAGTGAGAATATGTGAGAGAAACAGCCCTTCAGACACCAAGGTCAGTGCAGAAGGAGGGGCAGAAGCTGCTCCATGCAGCGCATCGTGCAGACCATGGTGAGGCTTGCTGTCCCCTGCAGTCCATGGAGGTCCATGGTGGAGCAGAGACCCACCTGCAGCCCATGGAGGACCCCACGCCAGAGCAGGTGGATGCCTGAAGGAGTCTGTGACCCCATGGAGAGCCCATGCTGGAGCAGGCTCCAGGCAGGACCTGTGGCCCCATGGAAAGAAGAGCCCACACTGGAGTAGATTTGCTGGCAGGACTTGTGACCTCTGGGGGACCCACGCTGGAGCAGTCTGTTCCTGAAGGATTGCACCCCATGGAAGCGACCCATGCTGGAGCAGTTCACGCAGAACTGCAGCCTGTGGGAAGTCTCGTGTTGGAGGAATTCATGGAGTCCTGTCTCTTGTGGGAAGGACCTCACGTTGGAGCAGGAGAAGAGTGTGTGGAAAGAAGGAGCAACAGAGACAACATGTGATGAACTGACTGAAACCCCCATTCCCTATCTCCCTGTGATGCTCAGGGGGAGGAGGTAGAAAATTCAGGAGCAAAGTTGCACCCAGGAAGAAGGGAGGGGTGGGGAGAAGGTATATCACATTACCCTACTCTTGATAGGTAATAAATTAAACTAACTTCCCCAACGTCACCGTTCAATTGCAGGGTGACAATAAACAGTGGCAGATGCTCTCTATCAATCCACTCCCCCCCACACCTCCAGCCCTCCCCACCAAGGAAAGGCAATAGGAAGAAAAGAGAGAGGGACTTGCAAGTTGGAAAAAAAGTTTAAAAATGTTTGACTAATGCTACTAATAAAATAGAGAAAATAATACAAAATATACAAAACCAATCTTGAATTTCCCTGCTCCGCACTGCTCCAGCAGCTGCAGGGCGGGCAGACACCCAGAAGTCTTGGGCTGGACTCTGTGGCAAACTGGAACTGGATTCAGGATTCACTGGAACCAGGCCTCGGATTGCAGGGACGACAGGCAGGGTCCTCTTCAGATGCCAGTCATTGTCGAAGAGGAGTGAGACCCTCATGATCTCCCACTTTTATAGGGTGTATGATGTGGATGGGATGGAATACTTAGTTGGTCAACTTTAGTCACCTGTTCTGTTCGCCCTCCTTGCAAATATGCCCCTCTCACTTATAGGACGTGCATTCTTATCAGCAACCTTGCATTCCATTGCTACTGTCTGCAAAAACATGTAGCCAACTTCAGAAAAGTGCAGTTACTTAGAAGAACTTAGTGAAAGGAAAATTCACTAAAAGAGAAACTGGTCTTGTTTTTAACAAAACCAGGACACCCAAGCTGTGTCTCTTCTGCCCATGATGGTAACTGTTGAGTGATCTCTCCCTGTGTTTATCTCGACCCATAAGCCTTTTGTTATATTTTCTCTCCCCTGTCCAGCTGAGGAGGGAAGTGATAGATCATCTTTGGTGGGTACCTGACATCCAGCCAAGGCCAACCCACCACAAGAGGGGTTGGTTGGGAAATACAAACCACCTTCTTGTAAATATCCACTTTCTGACTCCACTTTTTCCACATTTAAAATTGGAACTCTAGAGCTAAGAATATGAATTGATTTTTTGAAATTGTTTTGTGTTATGTTAATTTAAAATGATCAGCTAACACAGCAGTAATGATCACAGAGGACTGTTCTTTTGAAGCAAAGATAACAGATCATTGATCTGATGCTGTTATCATAAGCTTCAAAATACATCAGAGATTTTTAAGGTCACAAGGGAGTGTTTTGATCATCTAGCCTGACTTCTTGCACATGAGAAGCAAAGAGAATTTCACCCATAGTTCCTGCACAACGTATGTTTATAGACAAACACAAATACTTTTGTTTGTGAGGGCTTCTGGAAGTTGAAACAATGCTTTGTGTCAGACTCTGTGTTCACTAGATAATTTTAACTTATTTTGAAAGCACAGCTGAGTATTTAACTTCATTATACACTCTGACTTGAAATATTTATTAAAATCATGAGTGGATTTGGGAAGTGAATGGAAGAGATGAGTTACCAGTGAACATTTGAACAAGAAAACTGAGCCAAAAAACATTATAAAATGCTGAAGTATTGACCCAGGACAGTTTTAGGAAGCTAGGTCCTCAAAATAAATGTAAAGAAAGGAAAAATGGCTAAAGTCTTAATCCAGTGAAATGCTAAAGCATGCTTGTGACTCCCATGATGTGTGAAGTTTCATCAAAGGCAAAGAGACTGATAATTTGAGAAGACAGGCATAGGCGTGCCTTTAGGTGTTCTAGTAGATTGGAATCCAAGCACCTAGTCAAAACCATTAATTTCTTTTAGCAGGGCAGTAGTACAGAGTTTATGAGCAACTCAGTAAAGCAAATTACAAAACAGAAAGGATTGTAAAAAAATTATTTTCAACACTCATGTTTGTGGTATTACCTAAGGATCAAGCACAAAAGAGGTTCCCACTGTGCAGTGTAGTACACCTCAGAAAACACTAGGTGCTACTTACTCTGCAGAACACGTAAGCTAAGAAAACACAATGTAATTTTCATGCAAGCACTGTTCTTTTATTGTCTTTCTTATTACTTTTTCTTGTTTTATTCTTGATTATATATTCAGTTGTGTGGTGTGGTTGTGTTTTTTCCGTTTGTTTTTTCGGTTGGTTGGTTGGTGGGGTTTTTTTGTTTGGTTGGTTTGTTTTTTTTCCCCAATGCAGAAGCCTTTGGACTTATTGAGAAGGCTTTAAACTAGATTTGAAGGGGGAGGGTGAGGAAACCAGGTGTGGCAGAGGCACACCCAAGGGCAACATGCCTGCATCTGAGTGTAGTGCTAACGAGGTCCTTCAGTCTGCTGTCCCACTGGAATCAATGGCTCAGCTGAAGTGCATCTATGCAAATGCATTCAGCACGGGCAAGAAACAGGAGGAGCTGGAAACTCTTGTGAGGTAGAAAAACTATGATTTAATTGCCATCACAGAAACATGGTGGGATGAGTCTCATAACTGGAGTGTTGCAATGGATGGCTATAAACTCTTCAGAAGGGATAGGTGAGGAAGGAGAGGAGATGGGGTAGCCATGTATGTTAGGGAGGGTTTAGATTGTCTGGAACTTGATGACGGGAATGATAGGGCTGAGTGTCTATGGGAGAGAATCAAGGGGAAGGGCAACAAGGTGGACATCCTGGTGGGGCTCTGTTACAGACCACCCAACCAAGGTGAAGGGGCAGATGAAATATTTTGCAGGCAGCTGGGAGAAGTCTGCTGATCGCTAGCCCTTGTTCTTATGGGGGACTTCAGCCTACCAGATGTCCACTGGAAATACAACACAGCAGAGAGGAAGCAGTCTAGGGGTCTCCTGTAGTGCACAGAGCACAACTTCCTGACACAACTGGTTAGTGAGCCTACTAGGGAAGGAGCCCCACTGGATCTGTTGTTTGTAAATAGAGAAGGACCTGTGGGCAACGTGTCGGTTGGAGGTGACCTTGGGCACAGTGATCATGAAATGATTTACTATCCTTAGAGAAGTTAGAAGGGTGGTCAGCAGAACTGTCACTTTGGACTTCCAAAGGGCAGACTTTGATCTGTTTAGGAGGCTGTTTGGCAGAGTCCCTTGGAAGGCAGTCCTGAGGGACAAAGGAGTCCAGGAAGGCTGGTCTTTCTTCAAGAAGGTAATCTTAGAGGCACAGAAGTAGGCTGTCCCCGTGTGCCGGAAGGCGAGCCAGCAGGGAAGAAGGCTGGCCTGGCTGAATAGAGAGCTGCAGCTGGAACTTAGGAATAAAAAGAGAATTTATGACCTTTGGAAGGAGGGGAGGCTACTCAAGACGAATACAAGAACTCTGTGAGGTTATGCAGGGAGAAAATTAGAAGGGCCAAAGCCCAACTATAGCTGGGCCTGGACATCGCTGTGAAAGGCAACAAGAAATGTTTCTATAAATATATTAGCAACAAGAGGAGGGTTAAGGAGAGTCTCCACCCCCTGATGGATGTGCAGGGAAA
>VWYH01010294.1:0-28068 GCA_013399365.1 Pampusana beccarii
CTCTCCTCTCCTCTTCTTTCCCCGAAGGACCAAAGTGGTTTCACACAGATTTTTGCTGTACAGATTTTCTCTTGTCAACAGTACCCTGTGCTGCAGTGTTCTCTTCGCCCACTATTTCTGTGAGAGTGTGGTTTTTAAGAAATACATATATAAACTATTATTTGTTACCGAATTGTACAAAATGGATCCATTAAATTCTTTCTAATTAAACGATGGACGTTTCTATAAAGAATCTCCTTTTCCCTGTTGCTGCATATAAATACATATATGTGCATATATATATATATTCCCTCTCCTCCCAGCAGTCACTAATAAAGAAAAGCCCAGGGGGGTGCGATGATTGACTGTCCGTTTTAGCTCCCACTGGTGATGACTTCTAATACCCAAACATGCCCGTCCCCATCCAGAGTGTGACTCCTGTTGAACCGTGGGCGCTGGGGCTCCTGGGGGGGAAGGAGGGGCAGACCCCGCTCAGTGACGTCACGGCAGGGGCAGAGGCCGAGCAACCCCCGGCAGCGCGGGCACCCAAGGCCGCTGCTCCTCGGCGTCTGCCCTGCCAATAGTCCCGGTGCTTATACCGGTCGGGCAAGGTGGCTTTAGCATCTTCATCCTGCCTCAGAGCTTTAAACCAGACCCATGCAAACCCACAACGCCCACTTCCCTGGCTCAGAGAAAGAAAGAAGTGGAAAAAACCCAAAATAAATAAACCACCCCCTCCACTGGGGTAGCTTGAAACTGCCGAATGGTGCCGTTTTAATTACTTTAATGATGTTTAAGAATACCAGATAGTATAGGCAAATAAATAGCATGGGCTGCTGGAAGAGGTTTCCAGGGCTTGCTGAGAGGATGCGATAATCGCATCTTGTCCTGTCTAATACATCACCTCTGCACCCAGGTGACTGAAGTTAGTGGGTGTGTACAACTGTACGCAAACGCACTCACACGTACATGTTCATATATATAAAAATATAAAAGCTACAGGAAAATAGATAGCTGGTCGGTGGCTAAAAACACCCCCATGCCCGGCGCCTCCCCTACTGATGCAGCCCTATTTTCTTCCCAAAGCATCAAGTCGGGGTTCCCTTCTTCACTCACCCAAACTCGACAACTTTTGTATTTAAATGCCTCGAATAGTGAGAATTATTCGAGCGTGTCGCTACTGGGAGATACACGTAGTGAATTACCTAGGCGAGAGAAATGTGTGTGAGAGAAGCCTAAACTAGGGGAGAATTTTGCCCCTCTGCAGCCCATGAAAATTGTATCGTGGAAATGGAGAGGTACAGAAGCCAGCTGCGGGCAGGGAGGATGATTCCATCGTGTCCTGGGATCTGTTTATTTCTTTATTTCTCTATTTACAGAAGTGTTTGGATGTGCAGGCTAATCACCTTTAATTTTTCATTTGCTTGTTACAGATGTCTACCCCGTTGCTCTCAAGGTAATCTAGACAGAAGCAGCTGAAAGCCTGAGTCTTATGCCTTAGACATCAAAGCAAGCTCGCACAAAGAAGTATTTCTTCACAACGGTGAATCTTCATGGTAAGTTAGGATTTCTATGGCAATAGGCAAGTCATACTTAAATAGTGAAAGGCGAAGTCTGGAGCCCGTCCAGTCTTTTCATTAAGGACATAATATTTACGTCTAACAGGCCCTTTTTCTTGTGTATACAAGTATATATTTTTGTTTGACGCGAACTAAATCATTTTCATTTAATTTCCGGTAAACAAAACCCACGCGAACAGGGCACTTGTTCCAGACCATAATAAAAATGGATAAGACTGTCAGGAAGAAAAGGCCCGCTTGAACCGTCGCCTCAGCTCACTTTTGTTTCTGCTTTCTGCCGGGATCAGAGAATGCGTTTGGGATTTGAGGGCGAGTTTCTAAAGGCAAGGAAATGGTTTTTAAGGGGGAAAAGAAAAGGAGAAAGGTCTAATCAAGCTCGGGTTGTTCAAAGGGCCTGATTTTGGGGTTGAAAGTGTGAGTTTTATGGTGCATCAGCATGCCACGTTAGGATCGCTATGGTAATGAGGAGAGCAATAGCAAGCGGCCTTCAAAGGAGGCACACTCCATTTGAGACAGTCTATTAAGATACATTTGCGGTGACCTTTGGTTTCATGCTAGCTTAATACACTCAATCTGCTCGCCGCTACAGATATACTTCCTCCACCTAATGCACTTCGGCGGAGTTGGGGTTTGCTGGGCTTCGCCCTCCCCATGAGGCGGGCTCCGCTCTGCCGCTGTAGCCTCGCTGTCCTTCTCCCCAAAGTAAAGGGCTGCCAGCCAAGCTTGGGGCGATCTCCTGTTCCCTCTCCCCAGCGTTTCTGATCATCGTCTCGCAATAAAACCCAGCCAAAAAGCCCGACAAGTGCGTCCCTCTCCTCTTCCCCACGCCTCGAAGGAGGAGATAGGATGTGGACCAAAAGACCCCCTCCCTTGGGCTGCCTCGCCCCAGGGAGTAGGTGTGCTGATGGAAGTCGCCCAGGATCTGGGGGCGAGTGCAGGGGCGAGCTGCCCGTGCCCCCCTTCCCACTCCGCCTGGCCCGGCCGGCGCTGCGCGGCGGCGAGCGGAGGCACCGCGTTGCGGGGGAACTTGACACCCGCACGGCCGGGGCCATGGGCGCTGGGCCGTGGGCCCGGGAAAGTTAGAAGTCCATGTTCCAGTAATTGTCTTGTTGTTTATTTTATCCAAGTACCCTAGTGAATAGGGGAAAAATAAACACGATGAAAAAAAATTCAAACAGTTGAGTCGTCTTTAGTGCCAGCCCTTGTGGTTGAATAAAAAGGATGGTCCAATTTCTATTGAGCTGAGAAATCTTTGAAGTGGGAGTTATTATCTGAGAAATTCCTGCTCGTCGTCCTAACAACGCTGATGAAACGTAAAAGGTTCTTTGTCAGCGATTTGTTCTCCTCTCTGTCAAACTCACCCTGCCCGTTAGCTTTAAACCGTTTCTAAAGAGATAAAATCAAACTTTTAAAGATAACTTTAGGGGCCCAGAGGGTGCAGAAAATACCAAACTATCGAATCCTGTGTATAGACATACATCTGGATATATGTGGCTGTGTCTGTGTGAAACTCTATGTACAAATCTCCATAGATGTCTGTATGACCTTACTGTTCGAAATTTGAAATTATGTCCTTTTTTTTTTTTTTTTTNTTTTTTTTTTTCATTTTATCCTCTGAACTTTTCGGTCTAATAAATTATTCCTACACATATGCTGCACAGAATGAAATTCTTAGGAGAAGGCAGAAATGTTGTGTTTCATTAACACCAGTATGTGACCAACAAACGTTTTCTTTCCAGTAGAGTGAAAGCAAGAACGTAGACATAAGAGTAAAGGCTTTGATCATTTTAATAGTCCGAATACCTATTAAGCATGTATATACTGCGATGCATCGACGTTGTTAACACATTCAAAGCGATAGCTTCCATATGCTCTCATGTTTTATTGTCCATCAGTGTAAAGATAGACAAACTGCATCCCTTTTGTATCTTCATTTTATAAACATCACTATGTATACTGAAATGATTCCCTGATCGAAGTTTATTTAGCAGTTTCTCATTGGAGATCACGAAATCCTCTGCTCATAACACGAATTCCTTGAAGTTCTAACTCATCAGTGTACTTCTGTTTTAGTTGCTACAGAATGATCCGAGCCAAATCCTGCCATTCTAAGCAACCCCATTATTTTAATGGGACTTTTCCTGAGTAAAGATCGAGTCAAACTGCAGTGGAGTGGGTATTCTTATTATTGTTATTATTAATCCTGGATCTTTTCGTATTTATGGAAAATCTACCTTGTGAACTGTATGTACAGAGAAGAAACGTCTCTGAAAAACGTAGCTCACACAAAAAAAATTGCAATGTTGATATGCTGTATCTTTTTCCAGACTTCTTATATTCCATATTTTCCTTCAGAACATGTTTGGTAACGAAGGAATGTTCTGTGTTATGTTGTGTGTTTGAACATACTATTTATTTTTAATATTTGGATTTTTTTTACAATAAATATTTATAAACGTTTCAATTCTACGGTTATTTTTACAAATGTGCACTTTTAAAATATGTGTTTGTACTGATGATACCGAGCCATTCCTAAAACACTGTGTGGTCGACCTTGTCTTTCTGTTGGTTTTTATACTAGTCGGAAAAAAATCCTCAAACTGGTGTACTATTAATGTGGTGTACAATCAAGTACTAATGCCTGTTTTTTGTTGGTCTTTAACCTCTTTTAATGTTATACGTTTTGGGTTGGCATTTGCATTAAAAGAACGAAACAAAATACTTTTTTGGCTTCCTTTCTGAGATAACATTTTTTCAGCTCGGAAACTTCAAATCAATTGTACTTTAAATAGCGAGAGAGGTGCAGAGTGAGAAAACAGAGTCTGCTGTCACCCAGGTGGAGCCCTGTCCCTTTGTTCTTCCCCCCCTCTTACCTCTGCCGTGGCACCCTGACTCCTGCACACGCAGTTTGCGGTTCTGGGGTCACTAGTATTCGGGATATTAGCGACAGGCTCCAGCCAGAGCAGCCCCCGAAAAGCTGCTCCCCTCCGCCCCCGAGGGGTTATTGTTTTGGCAGGGCGGGTGATAGATGAAACTGTTTGAAGAATTTATCCCCCAAAATTATTTCCTGTCACAGTGACACTTTTTATAAGGTTTCTAGGAGCATTTATAACATTTTATTTCTTTTTAATATAGGAAATTATTTCATCAGATAAAGTAATCTGAAGGTAAGCCTTCTTCACCTTGAATATTCCCCTAACCGATTTCAATACGTTGCAGGGTTTCACAGTTCCCCAACATGCTCGGAGTTTTCTTCGCATGACTTTTTAAACCTCAGCTTTGCAATTTAGAGGGATGCAGCATCCTTGGGCAAATAGCAGTCCTAACCCCGGCGGGCCTCGTGCGCATGCGCCCTGCCTTGACTCCTTTTAAGAAAGGAAAACTTGAAAGAAGTTGCCTAACACAGAGAGATGACAAAAAGTTGGCTTTGGCTGGTAGAAATATTGTCAATAAAGAATACATTTGACTACAGAGAAAGAGAGAGAGAGAAGAAAGAAAATAATTAAAGAACGAAAAGAATTCAAGAAAAAGAACCGAAGGAAAACATTTTTTGCTGGTCTGTAAAAGACAAAAAATGGCCCATAAAGGAAAGGAGGGCTAACAGTACATGCTAATTAAAGAATACAATTCTATGGTCTATAATGATTGAGCGAAGACATGTACTTATTACACTTGACTGTCAACAAGGGAAGGAATGTCCCCTCAGACAACATGGTGAGAGACGTGTGAGCATTATTAGTGGTCCTTTTATAGACATTGCCTTTTCTTTCTCAATGCTGACAAACCATTTTGGAGGGAACCATCCCCTGTTGCTTCCTATCATCGATCCCCATGCAAGCCCCTGCATTGTGCAAGTGCATTAATTAAAGACTATTCATTTAACAAAAGAACATTGTATGTTCAGGAAAGGAAGATTAGAAATATGAATCAGTAACCGACACCCGTTTCCGTCGCGTTACCGGGAGAAGCAGAGGGGAGGGAGGTGCCGTGTGTGTTTAACCACACACGGCACCTCCCCAGCCTGAGCGGGGGCTGAGCCACCATTTACCCTCTTTGGGACGGAAACCCTGAAATTGATTACAATTGAAGAAAGAAAAAAGGTTCTTGTCAAGTGTCTCTGTGTGCGTCGGATTGCTCATCCCTCCCCTGGCCCCCGTTATGCTGCCCGCTCCGAGGGGCCGACCCGACCCGGCCCGGCCCGGCCCGGCCCGCAGCGCTTCCACGCCGCTTCCCGGGCTGGACTCCACCTCCCAGGGAGCGACCGCGTCCAGGGCTGCTGTGCGTGTGTACACATACCCCCACGCACATTTATCATGTACACGGGGTTTTTCCAGCTGCACATTGAAGACACAGACACACAGACGTGCGCCCATCCCTCCCTACCCCTTCGCTGACTGGATTTTTCCAGTCCAAAGGAAAAACCAACCGGTCCTCCAGCGTCCGTCACGACACGAGCGTGACTTATCGTGAGAAGGTAGAGGGAGAGCGCATGGAAGCGAAGGTTACGCTGGAGTGGGGGCAGGAGAGAAGTCGGATTCCCAGTATCACCCACATGACTTGCTAAGCGGCTCCAGCCTCTCTAAAACCTCTGGGCCATATGTTAGTTTATTTACACCCTTTGTCTTTTCGTGTGTCTCCTGGTGGAAGAATATTCCTGAGATATAAATGAAGGTAAGCTAGAGTAAACAAACAAGGCGAGCACCTGCTTAAGGGATACATAACATTTCTGAGATCCCAACAGAGCACGTCGTTCCCGTGGTTACAATGGGGCCAGAATCGCAATTAAAGCTTTTAGTTAAAACCCTCGGATTTTTAATGCTGAATGACACATTGACTCCATTTTCTAGTAGATGATTCAGAATTTTTACACGATTACACTATGAGAGGAGGAGGGTGGACGAGAGAACTAGTCGCAAAATCAACTCTTAAACAGTTAAAAAAAAAAAAAAGGTACAACAGGTCAAGGTGTTCCTAGTGATGGCAACACCCCAGGAAAACCTCTGCAGCTTTCCCGTGGATCTAAATTTATTCCCAATTTCTTTTGCATTTGGAGCTACCCAGCTCCTAGGCGAGGACCGCGCTGGCTCGTCTGGATTAGGCGACGAGATCCCGCGGCTCCGGGTGCCAGCTCCTGCTCTTGCAAATCCGCACATCAGCTTCGTTTTCTCCTTCTTCAACGGCGGCAGCACGCCAGGCTACGGGGAACCCTTTTTCCTAAAATAAACCGGACGCCCTAACAAATTGGCTGATTTTTTTTTTCCCCAAGTCAATGTTACTCAGAGGATCGCGGCATCACTAACGCAAAACCTGTTTCTGGGTCACTGTGCTGGTGTGTGTGGGCTGGGGAAGCCACCCCGGGGTTCCAGGCTGAGCACCCGCGGAGGGTGAGCCGTGCGGGTCTGCACCTCTCGCCCGGGTCGCAGGAGGCCCACGGGACCTCGCTGCCCGCGGCAGGCGGCTCCCTCCTGCCCTGCGCTCCTCCTGCCCTGGGCTCCCTCCTGCCCTCGCTGTGCCTCGCTGCTGCCCCTGAGGATACCTGCTCCAGCCCGCCCTGAAAGCCAGACAAAAGCGTGGGTTCTCCCTCTTCCCTTCCCCCCCCCGCCCCCACGCCTCCCCTCCAACTGTTTTGGGAAGGCACACACACACACAGAATTTATTCTCCAACTTTTGACTAGTCACTGCTGGCTTAAATTATCCTCTGCCCTGGGGGGGCAATAGTGAAGCAATGGGAGCTCCTTGCTCTACCGCCTGCTCCCGCGAGTGGCTGGGAAACAGGGTGCATCTGAACTTGGGCAAAACTGGGCTGCCCTCACACAGCTTTTTCCCCTCGCCTCCCCGGGGGTGGTCGTGCTGGGAGTCCCGGAGTGGGGGGTCAAGGGAGGTTTCAAGGGGTTTTGTTCTCCCTACCTGAGGACATATTAATCTTCGCATGTACTTGATGAAGATCTTGCTGGGAAGAAGGGGTGAAAAATGGGTAGGAAAAGAACGAAGGAGTCACTGGATTATTATTGTCTAGAAAACAGGCCACCTTTAAAAACCTGTTGTAGAAATACAGAGGCTCCTTTAAGTGTGAAATATAATTTCATTGTAAACAGTCGAAAAAGAGTCGGTAATCCAACTTCCGGAAACTGTTCTGAATTATTTCAGCAGACTCTTTTAAAAGGGGATTAGCAGGGCTTTAAGGGCAAAATCCTTCTGTTTTATTCAATCTCCGATTTTATGTTATAATTACTAGATGTAAAGACTCGCGAATTAGTATGCAGGCGTCGTCCAGACATTATGCAGGTGCTATTCTAATCATTCAGCTTTTTAATTAAGGAACGAGGTAAGAAAACAGAATCATAAAAACACTTTGTGAGAGCTGAGAAAATCGTGAGCGACTGCATGAATAAAGCCTTTATACCTTATCCTGACAGGTCAGACACCAATTGCCTGACTTACGACCTTTTCTTGCTGAAACAATGCTTAACAGCTTTCTCACCTTGTTCCCATTATAGCCTTTATTCTCGCGGAGAATTTATGGAAATGGTCCTAAAATACTGACACTAAAGAGGGATGCAAAAAGGTATTGCAATTTTAATTGGTGCGTGTCCCGTACAAAGACACTTTCATTTGGGTCATTAGGGAACCGGGGATCTCAGCCCGCCACGATGTGGGTAGATCGAAACTGTTTGAAGCATAAAATTTTCCTCCAGGAGAGGAGAGGACACAAATAAACAAAAAAGCCACCCAAAGTTGCAGGAATGTCTGGGCAGCCACCGTGGCTGGGACGGCGCCGGGTCCCCCTTTGTTCCGTGCATCAGAAGGCATCGTGCTTCTTGATACCGCGATGCAAACTTAAAGCCTTTGTGGGGCTTTGTTATTATTACTTAATTTCTTTCCCTTGCCTCTCTCCTCTCCCCTCCTCTCCCCCCTCCCCGCGCCTGGCACTACTGCATCACGTGTATTAACATATGAATGAAACAACCAGAGCCAATGCACTTAAGGTAATACCTATGCTCCATTCTCGCCTGATTATCTTTTTATAGAAAGTTACATTAACTAATGACATTTACATAAATATGAATAATTAGTAAGGTAAGTAATTCTGCTCCGACGGGAGAAGGCGGAGTAGAGAAGTGCCTGAGACCTGAGCCCAATTTTTGGCTCCGCAGACTTGGGTGCTGTTTCTCCCTGGCACCGGGCAGGAGGCGCAGAGTCGTCTGCGGGGAGGAGGGGAACTGTCACATTTATATTGTTTTCTATCTCTCTTTTTTTTTCTTTTCTTCTTTTTTTTTTCTTTTTTTCGCCTAATGTGAAACTTTTTTCTTGTGCCCCTCTTTTATCTCCCCTCCAGACCTCCAGTTCTGAGCAGGGTTCAGTGGCTGTAAATGATAGGTTCCCAAAAGCATCAATCCGCGCTCCTCTAGTACTTGGCCGAGAACAATGCAAGTATTAGGATATCAGCAGCACTCGAAATGATCACGCGTTAAATTATTTTGCTTTCACGGATGAGGGGGCTTTTTTCCAATGTAAATCAAGCGCTTTAGTTATTAAGTCTGAACACTAATCTCCAACAACCTTTACATAATGTGGCAGAATGTGCCACACCACTTCGCACCTGCACTCTGAATAGAGCCGCCTTTTCAATGTAAGACACGCTTGTTGCCCCTGGGCTCCAAAGGAGTTGTGTGAATAAGTCAAGCTTTTTGAATACCCCTACTCGCTTTCTCTTCCTCCTTTGATCACAGAAAATGTCTTCTAATTTGTCCTTTTTCATTGTAACAACGTTTTCAAGTCTCTTTTTATTTTCCAAACCACATATTTATAAAGAACATAAATCGCCCCAGAAAACAAAAGTTCTCTCCTCGCCAACTGGCCGAGTAGCCTATGATCACTTTGTTATTCACAAGGAGAAGAAGGGGAAAACAAGGTTCTCGCAAAGACTGTTGCTTCTCGAATTTGTCCTAAACAAGCATTTAACTTTGGGACGGGATGTGGAGGGAGAAACATATTTGTTCCCCTCAAAAATAAGGGCAAACCCATTTGACTTGAGGATCCGCTCGCTGCTCTCCGCAGGTTGGTGGCCAGCTGCACTGCAACCTTTTAGATACCGGCGATAAATGGCGTGGAGGAGGGCAGGAGGGACCAGTATCTCTCCTTGCCCACTGGAGTGATTGTAGCCTCCGCCTGCTTTCTGAGCCCACCAGACATCTCAGGGTGAAGCCAGCTGTAGCGAAGGGGTTTGCACGCATTAATTCTTAGCTGAGCTGCCTACTTTAACGACCTCCGAGGATAATGAACTCCAATTCATAAACCCGCGCAAGATGTCAAAGTTAATAGGGAGAAGAACCGCTGCAAAAAAACCCACGCCGGGCTCCTCTTCCTCCCCCCGGGCCCCCGACCCTATTTTTCTGCCGAGGACCGGACAGAGGTTGCCCCGCCGCCGGGTGCGCGGTGCCCGGGACGGCGGCTCCGTGCTGCCCTTGCCCGCTATGCAGCCCCCATCAGCTGCAGAGGCGAGAGCCCAGCAGGGGTTCCACCTCCTGCCTCCGCCTCGGCCCCGTCTCAGGCGTTTCCGAGGTGTTTTGCCCGAGTGTCTGCTAAGGAGCAGTAGGTTAATGGCATTTTATTTAAGTTGGTCTCTCTGCAGGCTAAGCCCAACCTAGGAGTTTCTCACTCCTCCTTCTCACAGACGGGTTTCCGGGCGACTCTGTACCATCCCTATTCATTAGCACGTTGATCAAGGCTGTAATCCCAGCGAAGAGGTGCCTGTGCATTCCTGCTGCAGCTCAAGGCGCCTCTCGAGTGCGCACCTACGCGCTGCGCTACGCAGCTCCCGATCCCCCCTCCGAGGGGCTACCTTCACCGAGGGGCTATTTTCTTACATTACGGTAGGCTCTGGGTAAGAAAACTAACAAACCCTTCTAATACAGTTTAAAACACTTTGATGTCTTGCCAAGAAACACACTTCCTTAAAGAGACAAGTCAACATTTGTTTTTCACATTAAATGGCGTTTAGTTGCCACTGAAAAAATGATGCTGAAGGACCACTTTTTAATTCGATGTATAACAACCGCGGGGGTCTAAGAGAAAATAACGGCGAAAGCTATAGACACAAATAACTAAATTACCAAAACGTTAGTATATCTCCTAGGTTCATTAATATGTAACAGACTCCCCAGTTAATCTCCAAAAGCCAGTGTTCCCCCTCTAAAATAGCACTCTGGGACGAATTGTACAGGAGATCAATCACTGCTAATGCAGTAAGGTTTACTGCAAGGGGGGAAAAAGCTATTTACACCTTCAAATAGAAGCTTTTGAGATTTAAGAGTAAGGGTCATACATCACCAAGAATAAATGATTATGAATTGGTAAACGCGCCCTCCAGCCATTAGCTATGCGACTCGATTTATCATTTCTGGGTGTTTTTCTTTTTAAAATCATCTGGCTGTTTGAAAAGAAAAGCATGACGGAGAAAAAAAACACCGCGGGAAAGTTTGTTTTTGCATATACTATAAGTCATCAAAACATGGATATTCAGAAATAAACGGGGTCACTTATGAACTGCTTAACGAGAGACAATAAAGCCCTTCCATTGTACACTTTTATGACTAAGGGATCCGTGGGCTTCTCCCAGCCCAGCCTCCGGCCGCTTCTGCCCTTTTTCCGCCTTACGTTGCAAGTTGCAAATCCGCGAATGTTGTAAGAAATCATTTACACCCTAAAAATTAGTTACCAATGTCTTTCCGTTGCCTGACTTACATTGAACTTACATTATAGGGAACATTTTGCCAGTTTTCGACATTTACCAGTTGTTAGACAAGATACGCACAAAGAGCCGTGTAAGGGCTGGACAGGGAGGACCTGCCCTGGCAGCAGATGTGGGATGACAGGGCAGGACACTTCTCGTTCCTTGCCTCCGTTAGAGAAAAAAAAAAAAAGACATGAGGGCTCGTTTGAGTGGAAAACCTTGCAACCTAAGTCGGTGGAAGCCGGCTCAGCCCCTCTGGCGATATTTTGGGGGCTTTTTTCTTGTGTGCGTGTCGTCGGTTTCTTTTAATTTTTTAGTTTTTATTATTGAAATTGCTTCGCAATTCCAAGCAAACCTTTTTCCACTTAGGCTGTGCTCAGGGCGGTGGGAATGTTGCTCATCGAATTAAGTAATTTATAATAAAACACATATTTCAGAGATGGGAAAGAATGACAGGGTGTTGCCAAAGGGCGGAGGGTGGAGAGCTGCGGCCGCATTGGCCCTGCCCGCCCCGGGTTTGAGGCTGGCACCTGGACCTGCCGTCCGGGGACATAGACGGGACAAACGACAGGGGAGGGCATTAAAAAAACGGGGTTCTGAAGGGAAATCTCCTGCCACATTGTTGAAATCTTTTTCACCTCGTTAAATAACTGAGCGCCAGGCCAGAGGCAGGGTACTGGCGGTGGGCAGGGGAGACGGGCGAGGGGCACCTCCCTGGAGCACCTTTCTGGACGTGGCCTTCAGAAACGTTGAAGCCAGGTCAGATCCTTCAGGCTTCTCGGAGGAGGAGTGTTAGGGACCTCCGCTCGCGAAGGCCTCCGGGGAAAATGTAAAGCTCCCTAAACTGTTACATCCCGCTGCCCCGATACGTCGGGTTTCAATTGTGACAAGTGCCTGTTTTCTTAGGGTAAGAGATTTAATACGTCTGGTGAAAGGGTCTGTGGCAGTGAGGCTCACAGCAGGTAACCAGCTCTGCTAGGGGGCTTTTTAGTCCCACTTCTAACACTCCTAACATATTTGCAAGATTTGGGAATAAAGCAACTTGCTTGTAGACTCAAGGAAGAGCTGAGATTTCTGGTTTGTTTTACAAGCTCGTTACAGGCACATTTGGCCAAAGGGCACTGTTTTATGTAAAGACAAAGACACAGAGCCCTTTCTGGGGAATGCGGGGCTTTTACAAAACTCTCCTCCGTGGCTTATTGTCTACTGGGTGGCTTTGAGGGAAAAAAAAGAAAAAGAAAAGCCAAGCAGTTGCACGCGATGGGTTTGCTGACCCTCCGGGTGCAAATCCTTGGTGTAAGCACCTGGAGACATTTATCAGGCGGTGCTGTCCTCTCTTGGTTTCTTGGCTTTTCCGTGCTCTCCGCAGTAAGCGCTCCTGCGCCAGCCGCGGGGATCCGCGGAGCGGCAGGCGGAGGGGGCGCACGACCCCACGCCGGGAGCCACCCCTTGCCCCTCGCCCACCAAAAGAGTCGCCGGGTGGGGTGCGGACCGGGCAGGCAGGCGGGATGGCAGCTGCTCGGGCCTGCCCGCGCCCCCGGGACCCCGGCCCCGCGCACTTCTGCACACGTACGTGCAAACCAGCGCCTCCTGCCCCCCCACGCCCCGACATGAGGAGTGATAATAAACTCATAATTCCCCTTTGTCACAGGAGAGGGAAGGGAGGCTGACGCTGCCCCTTGCCTCCCCAAGAACCCCACTGGAACGTCGATTGCTTGGTCCACCAAAGAGGAATGTGGTGCAAGGAGTTTTCCTCAGAAATCCTCTTTTCTTTAAGAAGCCGATCTCACAACGCAGAAGGGAAAAAAATATTCTGAGATGGTCTAGTTCATTGGAATACATGAGATTGTTTCCTTGAATATTTAATGTTGTAATTCCAGTTCGAAGTATACCCATTTCCTCTTTATTACATCATTCTGCATTTTATTTCTATGATTTTATGTTTTACTGCTGTTCCTGCAAGTCTATATTTTCAGCGTTATAGAAAGTCTCTGAAGATCCATAAGATTATTATTTATCTGACTTTCTGTGTCTCCGAGTGCTGTATACATTATATAATTGCTTTAAAATGTTTTCATAAATTACATTCAGAAATGTGTCATAGTAAATTACCTTTGTAATAAAATGTAAAAAATGCAAATGGCTGTTGTCTTTATTACGTTTTAAACCATTGGTTTATCTGCACTATTTCACTTGTCAGTTGCACAATATGTTGTATAAAGGGAAAGCACAGTTTGATAACAGATAGATGGAACCTCGTGTGTAATCTAGCAGGCACGTACAGTTTGGGTCATTTCCTTATCTCCCGCAGAAAAGACATTATCCCCCTCATATTTACATACTTTTCAATATTTGTCAAACAATCATAAATTATAAATTAATGAAATGTTCGACAGTCTTCAGAGATCAGACTAATGAAGACATTTACCTTTTAGGTGATTTGGAGTCTCATCTTTGTAAGTTTAATGACATTTAGACTCTCACGGTTTATTAGGCTTTATTAGATTTGTCCTTCACTCCTGCTGTCATTCAGATGTCTCTGCATAAACATCACCTGCTTCAGGTACAAGAACAAATCGACTTCTTACAGGAATGCTCTGAAGCAGCAGGGCCACTACACCCGGACGCGGAGGGACGCGGAGGGGCGCGGAGCGGGGCGCCGGGGGCCTCGCAGGCCGCATGGAGCTGGCCTCGCCAGGCGCCCGCAGGCTGTTGGCCGGCCCGGCCGGGGCTGGCAGCCCGCTGCCCAGCCACCGCCTGCGGCTGGGACTCATTAAATGCCCTCCCCGGCCAAGAAACCCATGTGCGTTCGATTACGCCGGAGCCCTTGCCCGGGCAGACAGGCGCACCCACCCACCCCGGCGGCCCCGGCCCCTTGGGGCCCTCCTGGTGAGACTCCTGAGCCACGTCCGAGCGTACCAAGGACACACGGCAGCTTTTATTACATTGTTGTTTGGGGTTAGCGCTTTTTTTCCTTTCTTTTTATTTATTTATTATTTTTTTTAAATTGACCGAGGGCGTTTGGCACTCCCGAGCGCTGGGCCGGGCGCGGCGACGCCCGGCCGGGCACGCAGCCTATCCCCGCTCGGCGCCGTGCAGAGAACTCGCTCTGATGGATGATACCTGCCTCCCCAACACGATTAGGCTGCAGAAATTAAGTTGCCCCTAGAAAGGTCGGCACTCGTCCCCCTCCACCTTTGCTTGGAGACGCGCACGCTAAATCCCGCTGGTCAGACCCTGGCGCCATCTTACTGGGAACAAAGACCCGGGGCTCCCTCAGCCTCGCCGCAGCCCTGTAATCGAGTTTCCTAATTGCATTACTCCGCTCGCAAATGTCAGGAGCATGTGCTGGGGCACGGTGACATCCCCCCTTCCCCAAGCTTCCCTCCCCGCGGGCCACAGGAAGGCACGCCGCCGTGCCTCGACGCCCGGCTCACCCGGCCAGCCCGGCTCCGCTTCGCTCCCCTCCGCCGGCCCCGGGAGCGGGAAGCGGGCAGGCGGGGACGGGCGCTGCCTCGTAGCCTTTGCACTTCGTCAAATATAGGTCAGGTCTAAACCTCGCGCTCCGAACCTCGAACACTGTTTGCAGAGGCTTCCAAATATTTCCAAACAACGCTTTTTTAAAACACAATGGAGAGTTATTAAAGCGCTTGTTGGTAAAGTGAGCATGTGTTCTGCAATCATCAAAAATTGATATGTACCGCCAGTAAAGTAATTACGCACCATCCTGAGGATACGAGAACAGTACATTGTTAATCCACTTGCACACCCGTTGACTTGCAGCATCAGGCTGCAAATAGCTTAATTAAGTCACACACGTGGAATATAACCATATTGTTACATTGCATTATGCACACTATATCTCAATTTATTGGGACAATTAATGCTAGTGATAGACCTCGGGCAAAAAATATTAACCGCAAAGCACTAAAGTTGCGTTCTGGTGACATTTGCAGTACGGAGAGTAAACATTGGAACAAGATACAACCTTCCGAGAACTGCAAGGACTTCCGAGCATGCCTCCCGTCCCCAAGCCCGTCCTTAGCACGCACTTTGGCCAGCCGGAGGGAAAGATCTCCACAATTCTCCGTTCCTTAGCTGTGTCCTGACTTGCGAAAACACTCCGAGAGCCAAATTCTCTCACTCGTCTTGACTCTAGGGAAGTTTGGGCTGAATGGGGGCTCCGGGCATCGTTCCTCAGAGGGTGTGAAGTCCAGAGCAAGGGGGCTCAGAGCCAGAGCGGGTTTCCCCGCAGTGTTGAAGAAGGGTGACATAGCGGGGGAGAGGTGGGACTGAACATCCACGTTTCACGGGCAGCTTGGAGCTAGGAGGTCCACACTAGCCTGTCAAATAGCTTGCACACCCGTGACCGTGACTACATACCGATATCTCGCACAGGGGAGCGGTGAGCCTGCATCTCGGGGCACTATCCCGGGGTGGCTTCGGGCCCGCCGTGCCCCGAGCAGGGCAGAGCCGTCCCGGTGCGCCCGGATCCCGGCTCAGAGGGTCACAAAGAACGAAAGGTCGGCAGCGCCCACGGTGGGGACGCCCAGCCCGGTCGGCCAGCCGGGGCCAGCCCGCCCCCTCGACACCCCTCGCGGCAGTGCCCCCCAGTCGCACCCCGATGGAGCCCCGATGGTGAAATTAACGCCAGTAGTGCTCACAGCACCCCGGCTCCCCGGGGAATCTCCAAGCACTCTACACAGACTACAGAGCCGGCGCTGGGAGAGGACTGGGGACCTGCCCCACGCAGGGTGTAGCGCTGTGGGGGGCAGCGCCAAGACTGCAGCTCCGGGATGGCAGAGGAGCTCTGCCCCTCCAGGCTGTTGTCCGGGTCATTTCTGTG
This sequence comes from Pampusana beccarii, assembly GCA_013399365.1. Classification (NCBI taxonomy): domain Eukaryota; kingdom Metazoa; phylum Chordata; class Aves; order Columbiformes; family Columbidae; genus Pampusana; species Pampusana beccarii. The sequence goes on from VWYH01010294.1 coordinate 16,139, forward strand.
AGCAGGCGCAGGTACGCGTCTGGGAGTATGCAACTGGGACGCACTTCTTTAGCACCTGATTCGCACCTTTTTCTGCAAAACGACCCAGAATCGATACTGTTTTCTGAGGAACAAAATATTCCCAAATCAAAACCAAAACCTCTTCGTTTCACCGATTTAACTGCCTCCTCCAAATTTTCTGGGAGTGCCTCGATGGTGCGCGGTCATTCCCATCGGGACGAAGTCTCTTCAAGTTTCCCCAGCCTGTGATATTTTGGGGTGTAAAGGGCTATTTTCCACCTCGCGAGTGCTTGATTTAACGGTTTTCTCAAGCGTTTTGGGAAAAAGACATCCAGAAGGTAACCAGGATTCCCCCAGACGTCTGTCCTGCCTACATCGAGGTGACCCGTGAAGGGTAGCCCCGGGTACAGGCAGGAACCGGGTTAGACCCGTGCACTGGGCAGGAGTAGGGGCTGCAGCAGGGCAGTGGGTCCCAAGTGGGACACACGCGTCCACTCCCACCCCCTGTGGCCGGCTCCGCTCAGTCCCGTACACACACGAGTGGGGGGTACTCCGAAGCTGTTTTTTTCCGTAGTTTCCTCCGCTAGATTCTCTTATTTCAGCACTTCTCGCAAGCTGCTGTACCAAAGGGGGAAACGACTGCAAACTGATTTCTGCTCCTGACCACTAGCGTGGGTGGTGCCGTGGTCGTCCCGGCAGCTCCCGTCGCGGAACCCACCCCGGCACGGAGGTCGTTAGGCGTTAGGAAACTGCACAGTGAATTTGCTCTTTGAAAGGTGACTGTGTCCACTGCGCGCCTCACACACTCGTATAGACACACAAACACACGCTCCTTCTTCTGTTCCGTATCTGGCTTTTAGCAGGGTTGCGCGCTATTCTCCTTCCATTTCGTTTAATTGTTTACAAATTGGACCCGATATTAGATTTGAAATCACCACCACCGTCGGGAAACAGCCAGCTCACGGGGATTCCCTTCTCCCTGCTGCTCCCAAGGGCTGTCGGCAGCTGGACCACGGGCAGGACCTTTCGTCCCCTTGGGGAGAGGGCAGCACCTGCCGCCCCCACCGTGGGCACGGCCGCTGCCTCCCTGCGGAGGGACGCGCAGCCCTCCTGCGGGGACCCGCGCACCGGCCGCCGCGCTACCTGAGGCACAGGCGCGGAGGCTGTGCTCCCCGCCCGCGACGGGAGGGCTCCCGGGGCACAGGTGACTTCGGGCACCGGGACGGCTCTGGCTGCGCCGCGGCCGCCCCAAACCCCCTGTGCGTGACTTGAGCGGCCCGGCCCGGGGGCAGGAGGAGCTGGATCCGGCCCGCCGGCTCTCGGTCTCGAAGCGGGGGGCAGAGGTGAACGGGGTGAGATTGATCTCGGCGTTAGGTGCCCGCGGGCTGGCTGCAGCCCCACTACCGCGGGACGGAGGGACACTTGTTTTGCAGGATGGGAATAACCATGAAATAAGGGGGAAGAGGCGAGGAAAGCCCGGGCAAAGGAGGCAGAGCGCTTTTAGTCCCTACTTCTCCAGCGAATTACTCTCCCCTCTGCACAGCCAGCACCGGCATCTCTCTCGGACTAGCGGCATCAAAAGCCCCGTCCTGTTATCAAAGCAGGTGGACATAGGCTCAGATTCAGGTTAAGGCGTCACGTTTCTGACCTCGCTTATAGCCAGGACAACTTTCTGGAAGCCAATGGCAGCCTCCGAGTGTCACTGAAATCATAAAAATTTCAAAGGATTTTACGACAGAAGATAATAGAGTTTACTTATGGTTTTAGGGCTGTTTATGGATATGTCCTAAGAACAAACAAAGCCCACACCGAGTTAAATGCCCAGCCCCACAAAGTCCCCGGTCTGGGGTATTTATTATTGTTACTATTATTAATCGCTGTTATTATCTAGATCTATTTATTACTCAGGAGAAGGACGGAAGCGTTCAGTTGCAATCCCTGCAGTCCTTTCGTCTTGTTCTTTCTGGTTGCGGCGGGGAAGCCCTCCCTGGGGACGAGAGATGAGGTGCTGGTACATTAAAAAGTAACACCCTGCTCAGGGGCTTTAAGGTGTCTTGTCTTTTTTAAAACAAAACCCAAGAAAATCCTGACTTATTCCGGAGGCAGAAAGAAAAACATTTCGTGACACACAAATTGTTAAAAGTTCACTTAAAAAAAAATAAGAGTGGGAAACAAAGCATGATAAATATTAAAGAAAAGCTAAAAGCCTGGAAAACTATAAGTTCGGTGGACGGGTTTAAAGTGGGCAGACTCTGGATACCTTCGGCCATCTGGCTGGTTTAAGCTTTTGCCCCCATGCTGTATGATTTTAGCTTAAAATCTCTTCCGTTGCAGTGCCGCTTTTATTGAACTCATCAAAAGCAAACTTTCCCCGAGTTTTTTTTTTTTTTTTTTTTTAAAGAAGGACTAAAATAATAAGTCGACCACTGTGACATTCTCTGGGCTTAGGCCATTTTTCATAACGCAGCTGATACGCTTTTGTGCAGCTAAGGCGACCAAACAGATGAATAACGAGAAAAGTCTCTCGAAAACTAAAGCTTCCAGCTTTTCCTATCTTTAAAAAGTTAAGTAAAAGGAGAGTTGCATGTAAGAAAAACCCTCTCAAATCCAAAAAACAAGCCCCATCACGCCAAAGATCAGGGCAATACTTTTATACCTCTGAATGGTAACGATGCCTTTTAAACAACTTACTGCACACACGCACACACACACGCACACACACACACGCACACACACACACACACTCACACAAAACTTTAAAGCTTGTGAAACTGCCCAGGTGGTGTTTATAGAACCGTAGCCAGTGGGTTGTAAAGAAATCCGAGACATTTGAAGGAGATTAGACTATTTAGAAATATATGACAAAACTTTTTTTTTTTTTTTTTTTTAATTTTACTCCTGTTTCACTGTATCCACCGTGTTTAATGCAGGGCTTGAAGGACCATGTTGTCTGCAGCACTAAAGAAGAGTCCCACAAATCGTGGTGGTTTGGCAGGCGAGGGTAAGTTTATTTTATCTTATTTTATTTTTAAAACGTGTTTTCTCATGCGTGTATTCTTGTGTTTCAAGTCTGCGCTGCAAAGAAAATATGCCCTCGTGATTTTAATGTCATTTTAGCCATAAACCAGTTTTGTGCTTAGAATCACGTCTCTAATGTTGTTGATGTTCTTCCTGGAATTTTGTCAAAAAAAAAAAAATCATGCCGCTTCTCCCAGCAGCAGAGACAGGCAGCAGCCAGACCCCACGGTGCGGGACTGGGAGGCGGCTGTCTCTATAGCACAAGGCAACAAGTAAGAATTTCACAAGCTTTCCCCTGGGTTCAGAATAATGATTTTTATTTGACTTTTTTCTTTTTTCTTTTTAATTCCACTGCCATATATACAATCATTTATTTATTTTGCACTTGCAACCCCCAAACCTGAGTGCTTTAAGACCACAACTGTGAAACCACGGTTTATTATGAAAGCTACTGTACGTACAGCCTGGATGGAAGTGTAGCCATTGGTTCAAACAAAATGACTATTGATTCAAAGTGCGAGCCCTCCAGGCTGAACCGAGAAGGAAGGAATGGGTCGCCGTTGTCTTTTTTTTTTTTTTTAATTTTTTTTTTTTTCTTTCCTTCCCTTAGAGAGGGAGACTTCTAAGTTGCGAGTATGACAACCACCACCCAGTCCTTTGATTCTTTTCTGGTTTTTTGGATGGCAGGAAGAATTTGTCTACGAGAAATAATAAGGTTTGCTTGGAAAATTCTGCAGGCAGATCACCCCCAGAGATAAATTCCAGCCTCTCCTATTCAAAACACGGCTTTAGTTTATTGCGACGACGTGGGGAGGAATGAGGACAATAAAGTAACTCGGTTCCTCCTCCCCCTTCCTCCCCACGCACTTTCAATGAAGAGTCAAACTGCACTTTCTTGCCACTGGTCTACGCTCGCCCAATTTTTCCAGAGTTTCTGCCATCGCCCCCGTCCCTGCACTGGAGCTGCGGGCTCCCAGCTCACTGAGCCGGCCGGTGATGGGCAGCCCAGCTTCGTTTGTTCAGGGAATGAGCAGGGAGAGGAAGAAAATACAGGGAAATAAATAAATAACAATGAGGGGGAAAAAAAAAAANGGGAACAGAAGAGTACAAAACCACCGGCTTATTGGAAAGCGCTTGTTAGCAAAGGGAGGTGATGGTGCAGGAGCTACACCCCGGGCACCCTCGGAGCCTCCAGCCCTTCCACCCGGGAGCTGTCTGGAAGCGATCACAAGCCGCTCACAGCTAATAATGCCCTTCGCAGAGGTTTGGTCTGCGGTGCTCGCAGAAAATGCAACTTTTGCCCCATTGGTTAGCTAGGTGAATTAGCACACACGGCAACTGAACAGTACTTGACCTTTGCCTTTATGTTTGCTCAAATGTTTGCCTAAAACACAATCACCCTTGACAGGAGAGCATGCTACCGTGTGACACTGCCTATTCAATAGATAGATGTTCCCTGCCACACACAACCCAGTTCAGCATTTTAAATAGCTTAGGTATTTGTAAAAGCCGTATAAATTAACGTCTGATGATTGCTAGTTGCTGGTTAAAGAGCCGACCATTTAACACGTAGAATAAGAGTCGGCTTAAAAAACCCCAAACCAGACCAAACCCGACAAGCGGCCAGACTAGAACATAAGGTCAGAAACGCGAACTTGTGGCCAGAGAGATCAACAGATTCTTATTCTGCCCCATTCACAGCGTGTCTTGTCGAGATGCACTGGCAAATTAGGTTTGGGACCGGCTAAGGAAAAGGCTGAGTTCAGGCACTGTCAGGAGGCTGCTGATGGCAGAGATGTGCGGGGTGAGATGCACCCGCGCACCTGAGAAATTCGTAGGTGACACTGGCGAAAGGACGGAGGCAGGCAGGTTACCCTGATATAAATCTGACCTGTCCTTCCTCCCAAGAACCTCTCTTGCCGAAATTGAGCAAACATCGCAAAACTTTAGGGTGTGTGTGGGGGAAGTTGCCATTTGGCGGGAGCGGTTTGTACTGGAATTTAGTCTCTGAAGTTTGGAGTCTCAGGCATCCCGCCCGAACCCTGAACGGAAGAGACCTGCAGCCGGGCTGGAGGCAGCCGCGGGCAGGGCGGCTCTCGATGGGGCTGCTGGGCGGGCAGGGTGGCGGCCGGGGCTCCGCGCTCCTCGTCGGAGACGGCGACGGCGGGACGGGACGGGCGGCAGCGGGAGGAACGAAGCAGAAAACAGTCACCTTTCATATTTATCAGGCAGACCATCATTCATCAATAAAATGCCACCTGATGTGTGGCTTTTGTTTGAAAGGCTACTTTATTATTTGGAAGCATGTGATAAAGCTGTTCTCTGGAACAGAATATTTATACCAACTGCAGTTTATAATGTAAGCGGATACCTGCACATCTTGCCAGTACTTCCACTCGGTAAAATACTGTGCAGCCCAACAGGAAAAGTAGAAGTGATATTGCAAACAGTTGCTCTGCTTTGATTTACCTTTACTGTCTTCATCTGGAGATTTTTTTTTGATGACCAATTTTTTACTGTCTTTCAATTTTGGGAAATACAGCTTCCCCTTATTCTCTCCCTCTATGCTTTGTTTTCACGGCATGATTTAGTCAGAAGCATTTTTGAAAAAGTTGATTTACATTCATACGAACACTCTGCTTTAGCTCTGAGGTTAACTTGGCATTAAAATAAAATCGATAGGAAGAAAGCAGAGATGTATCTTAGATAAAACGGTTGTTACAGGAGCAGGATTGCAGAGCAACGAGTGAAATATTCAGCTGTTACTCGTTGCCAGTTATACAGAGAATTTATTTCTATCAATCATTTCAATTTTTTACCCAACAATTACATTAACTCGTTTACAACGTTGTAGTAAATGATGTTTAGAAAAACACCAATCGGACTTCAGAAACCAGATATTTGTAAACGAGAGGAATCCAAATCTAATTTATTTGGTGCCTGGCTGCTCCTCGGTGAGTTTATTTCTGACCACGCAGACACGCGTGTGGTCCGTGCCCGGTGCTGCCCACCCCACGCTCTGGCGGGAGCTGACACGGAGCAGGGGCTCCGCGCTCACCCGGGGTTGGTGCTCCAGTCAAATCCCCTGGAAAGGTCAGAGCCCCGAGGAGCGCCTTTCCCCGGCACTGCGCTGCCTTCCGATCGAAGGTGAGGAGCCCTGGCTTTGGCACTTCTCGGCTCCGCTCTGCTCTGCTTTTCGACAGAGTCAAACTTGACCTGGTGGAAACAATCTTCCCCATAGGCTGAAATGATACCTTGGATTAAATGTTTCTGTGTGGCTGGTTCTTGATGTGGACACATGTTCACTTAGGCTTATAGGTCACTAGTGACCTAGAATAACACAGCACGTACCCCTAGAGGCAAACTAAACGAAGTGAACTTTAAGTCCAGATGATATTCGAAGTGAAGTTGTCTGGAAGCCGCTGGGGCTCGTTTCAGCCGGGGAGAACAGGGATCGGACCCGCGGGGACGGGCGGTGCGTGGCTTCACCCACGCACAGCTGCACATGCCAGGCACCGTCTCGGCTTGGCGGGAGGGAACTCGTTGGAAAACTTCACCTGAAAGAAACGGGATTTGAGGAAGCCCTCAAGTGAAATGGGCATCGACACCAGGAGAGTTTTTAGAAGTGTTTCCCGTGATTTTGTTGGGAGTTAAGAGTCTGTTGGAAGGACGAATTACCAGTTAAAGGAAAGAGAGAGGATTCTGCGCAGGGAGTGTCAGTAATGATTTCAAAACAAAACCATTTGTTAAAAAAGGAACAATGTCTACATCATAAATATGGATTTATATGCCTTTATTTATAGAAAAGCATCCTTGTATTTTTTATCCTACAATCAAGAAAAAAAAAATCCAACCCAAAACCTCAATATGAAATAAGGGCTTGATACGTTCCCGAAGTGATTGCTGTTTTCGGCTGATTTTGGCCATGCGCTCTTTTATGTTTATTAGCTTTTTCTGTGGAAAAGGTAATTCTACGGGCACCTTGAGAAAAGTTTATTTTCCCAGCAGTCCCATTCCGGTCAGAAATTCCCCCAAACGAGGCGTGCTGGTTCTGCCCAGTAAAGCGGTCTTTCCAGAGGCAGAGGGCACAGCTCAGCATCGTCGCCTGTTTCAGGAGTACCCACATGGCTTGCTTTCCCTTTATATCTTTAATTTTTAAAGGATGAATTTTACTGGCAGGAAGATCAAGCATGTGTCTCTGTTCTATATTTGCTATGCTGCGCAGGTATCCCTAATTAGAATACGACACACAGCACAATGAGCAGCTATTGTATGAGAGTTTGAAGCACGACAGTTCCTCTTCTGGTTCAGAATCGCTGCCTACAGTTATTCTCCGATTTCCGATGCCTATTATGTATACAATCGAGCCTATAATTACCTGCTGATTTCTTTGTAGTAGTTAAAGAGAGTTTGTACTGTTCGGGCAATATTGTCCAGTCGTTGTGTCTCCAGAAGCTGTCATGGAAGCTTGAATATACTCTGAACAATCTGCAAGTAATCAATGAAATTTACGATCTCGACCCCCCACTCCACGCACATTCCTAGACCAAGGAAGAAAAATTGAGATATGAAGGTGTCTAGGTCTCCTTCACGGAACCTCTTACACAGCGGCTTAGAAGGAAAATGAGTGCCAGGCTCTGTGGTGTTACACGGGAGCGAGAACCGGGTGGGAGTTTCCCGGGGGGCAAAGCCCCGAGAGCGGCATGGCTGGCGACAGCCCGGGGGAACCGCCGGGGTCGGGGCGCACCGAGGGGCTCTCCTGGCGTCAGCTGGCAGCAGGACCCTCCGGACTGGGCCGCTCGAGGGGTTCCTGCTGCCCTGGCGGGTAGCGGACGCTGCCCGGGTTGGGGCGGGCGCTGCCCCGGCCGCCTCCGCACTCGGCGCGTTTGCTGGTAGTGGAGTGAAAGGGCCGGGCGCTGCGGGCGGCTGGACGAACCGCACGGCATCCCCGTGCCCGCTTCTCACCCGGGCTGCGCGGCTCGGCCGGCCGCGGCGGGGAGCGAATCCAAAGCCGGGCGATGCCTCCAGCCCGGTCGGCCCCGGCCGTGTTCCGTGGTGATGTCCCCTGCGCTAAAGTGAGCGTGGAGATGCCGCCTCCCTGCGCCCTCGGCTCCGCTCCGGCTGTGCGTGGCTCTCCGGGCTCGTTCGTGTCCCCACGGCCGGGCCGCTGCTCCCCGGCCAGGGCTCATCGAGCCACGTCCCTGCCCCTGCCTGCCCGCCCTGTGCCCTCCTCCCGCCTGCGCCTTTCAGGTGGTCGCTGCCGGGAGGGCACACGGGGCTACCCGGGGAGACGGTGGGCACCTCATCAAGGTACTAGGTGCGTTTTCACCGTTCCCCCCCGCAAAGTTGTCCGGGGTGTATCTCTGTGTGTGTGAGGGAGAGAGCGAGGTGTTTCAGGCATCTCACTGCTTTCCTAAACACCAGCCCGCTGCGGCTTTTTTTAATTTTTTTTTCAAACGCTGTTATTAAAACAACATTTAGAGAGTTTGCATAATTGTACAGTTAAAAGGCATGGCTGATGCCTCTCAGCCCAGAAGGTCGGATCGGGGTAGCAGCCCTCCCGCCCCAAAGGATGGGGGAGGAGGGAAGAGAGAGGGGCCTGAAGTTTGACTAAGGGTCTCTTAAAAAAAAACAAAGAGGAGAAAGGCACTTGCAGGCTAACACAATGGTGAATCCACCCTGACCCAACAATTAATCTTGGGAAGAGAATGTGACCAGATAGGGTGGGAAGCTGGTTCCCCGGGGAATCGGAGGTGGGGGGAGGAGGAGGAGGGAAGGGGGATTGTTCTTGGGCCCCAAGACTGCTGTGTCTTCTACCAGTGGTTATCTTTCAGACAGGTGAAATACAGCCCTCCCCCATCCTTTTCCCATCTCTCCAAGGCCCAGATGCTGCCTGCAGCTGGATGCTGTGGTCCCCAAGTCCTCCCAGCGCCATGTAAACTCACTGCCTCATAATCGTTTTTATGACAGGTGCATCTCTGCAGTCCTTGGGCACAGACCCTGAGGCATGGGGATACCAAGAAGATAAAGGGTCAGCTCCTGCACACTGAGCTGAGGGCTTTTGTGGGGTCCAGAAATATCATTTGGGTCATAGGCAATGGCTAGGAGACAGTTGTAAGACCGAGGTGATGCCAGGCAGACAGAACAGTGGAGACTTGGCTGTCTCTAGGTACTAGATGGTGCACTCAGAGCATCCCAGTTGTGATCTGCAGCCAGATCTGAAACTGCTGCAGCATACTGCTGGGAATGCAGTGCTCTAACACTCCCCTGTGCCCACCTCTGAGTCTCCCGTGCTGGGAAAAGGCTGAGTGTCACCCCTGTTTCATGTCTGTCTGACATAAAGGCAGGCGCGAGGGCCTTGAGCCCCACGAAGCCATCCCAGTGCCAGCTCCTGCTCACAGCCCTCCAGTGAGGGGTGCTTCTGCCTCCATTTGCAGCCCACAGCAAATGTTCCCCAGCAGCACAAACCCAGACAGGGGGTCAGAAGCCCTTGTCTAAATTAATTTACTTTAACTAAGCAATTTACAACTGGTGATTTTCTTTAAAAAATAGCTAAGAAAAGGCAGCCAGAGACAAAACAAGCTGTCACCAAGGATGTCTGAGTTTCTTTAATAAACCTTCCTCTTATTTTCACTCTCTCCCCAACCTACTGTATTGCCTTGCTCAGAAATTTACTCCTTCAAAGTAGGAAACCAGTCTGTGATGTAGTTAATCACTGAATCGTGCAGGAACACATTTTAGCCAGGGCACCAAAGCCAGTGTAACCGATACAGCACAGACCAGTCATTTCTGTTGTTTCCTTTGCTGGCATTTTAATGAAAAGGAAGTAGCTGTAATGCAATCCTTTTGGAGAAATCAACACTTCCCGCTGTTCGAAGCGAGGCAAGGAACCGAGCTGAGCTCGAGTGATTAGGGTTAATTCCAGGAGGGTTACGTGCATAGAGTCACATGTGAACCCAGCCAGCCACTTCATGGAAAGAACCAGAACTAGACCCAGTTTTCCATCTAGGGTTATTGATAGCCTGTCCTACACATGTGTGACAATGCCTGTTGGCGCTTACAAACAAAGAAGGTGAATGCACATATTTGCATGGACCCTCCAGTTTATTTTATTTGCTGGCACGTAAAGCCAAGATTTCATCATCTCAGGGGGTCATGCTGCCCAGATTTACCTGATTTCTAAGAAAAAGGTGTTAGCCTCATGTTCCTTCCTCTAACATTTACAGAAAACCATGACTTAGAAAACAGCACCATTTTGCATCATGCATTAAGGTATAGTTTGGTGGGCACGCTGTTGTTTTGCATGCATATCTGTTATTAACATTAGCATTAATTATCCAGCTTAGGTAATCCTATCTCGGCCCTGGGCAGGGGTCAGTACCACCCCAGTGGTGGCCTGGGCCCAGCAGGTGGGAAGTCCCAGCCTGCAGGAGAGGTCTCAGGGCCAAGGCTGGGGAGTGTGGGACACCCCGGCTGGGCAGCACCCATCCTTATTCCTGACTGCTTTGGGGAGGAGGAGGGGAAAGGGAGGGGGGCCTTTGGCACACGCCATGCCTGGGGTCGGCAGGGCTGGAGAGAGACCAACACACAAATAAACTACCCTCCTTCCCTGCCCCTGCAATCCTCAGGCACAAAAGTAGACCCAAATTATAAAAGCCTGTTCTGTGCATCAACAACAACAAAAAAGCCCCTTATTCTCCCCTGACTTTGTTCTTTTGATTTTTTATAGATCAAAGGCAGGATAGAGAAAAAAAAATTGGCAGGCGAAGATAGACATTGTTCTAGTGACAAGATGAGGGTCCCGAAAGGAGAATGCTTGCTCCATCGGAAGTGGCTGCGTGGCAAAGGGAGAAACCTCACTTTTCAAGCTCCTTTGCGAGGCATTGTCTTTGGGGCTGGCGCTGCTGCCATACAGTAGGGTCCCCATGGCAACGCAACCTGCTGCTGCTGCTGCTACTGCTGCCCCTCTTCCAGAGTTGAAGGCACTGAAAGGCAGCTGAAGTGACTGGGCTTAAAGAGCAACAGAATAAACAATATTTTGATTCATTGGGAGAAGAGAGAGAGGCTCCCGCCCCCCCACACCCGCCCCCCGACCCATGAATGCTGGCATTGTCCATGCTTTTCTGAATCTGATTTACCATATCATAACCCCTAGGAAGAAGAAAACATCAATATCCCGAAGGAATGGAGATGTTTCTATGGAAAACCTAGGAATTTTAGTCCATAACAGATCTGGTGTAAAAATCAAAGAGATCAAAGGCGGCGCTCCCAGGAGTATAGATGCGTCTCTGAATTAAAGATGGACGATGCAGACTACAAAGTACTTTTTTTCCACCCTTCTTTATTNTAGATCAAAGGCAGGATAGAGAAAAAAAAATTGGCAGGCGAAGATAGACATTGTTCTAGTGACAAGATGAGGGTCCCGAAAGGAGAATGCTTGCTCCATCGGAAGTGGCTGCGTGGCAAAGGGAGAAACCTCACTTTTCAAGCTCCTTTGCGAGGCATTGTCTTTGGGGCTGGCGCTGCTGCCATACAGTAGGGTCCCCATGGCAACGCAACCTGCTGCTGCTGCTGCTACTGCTGNCAGGCCTCTGTTTCCATTTCAAGGGAGGCGCTGTCCCAACATCATATCTGAGCCCAGACAGTCACCGCGAACAATGCTCGCGAAGGGGGAGAAACGCAAAAGAAAGCAAATCATAACAACCATCCGGCCTCGCAGGACTGTTTCCATTACAAACCCGAGTGCAACAATTACTTACGAAATCGTAAAAAAAAAAAAAAANCCCCTCTTCCAGAGTTGAAGGCACTGAAAGGCAGCTGAAGTGACTGGGCTTAAAGAGCAACAGAATAAACAATATTTTGATTCATTGGGAGAAGAGAGAGAGGCTCCCGCCCCCCCACACCCGCCCCCC